>CM053792.1:374411576-374466576 GCA_028749045.1 Cupressus sempervirens | reverse complement strand
TCAGTTGTATAGGACTGAGGTGATTTTACTATGATTCTATGGTTTGTGATTTCATGAGGTTAGGGTAGGTTATCTAGATGCAGTGTTGGGAAGTGGCTTGCAATGGGGGTCGGGGACCCTAAGTGGTCCTGGGGGTAACCCATAGTAAGTTGTTTAATAAGTGATAAATTTACACTTAATACTAACTTAAATGAACCTAATAAGAGATAATTGTATGTTCTCGCCCATGCCTCAAGTGCTAGTACAGACTAGGATGGGAGTAGAGAGAACACTTGGTTATGACCTTGCATTCCATAGTATGCCTTGTCAATACGAGAGGATACTAGTGGCCACAAGGATCACTAGGGACCTGAGAGTCCTAAGGGACTACTCAGGTAACTCTGAACGTGATTTGTGCGATGACACTTTCTCATGTACATAGTAGATTCCTACGTGTCTTGTGTGCCTCTGGGTCTAGATGTCAATCTATGTTGGAACCTTTGACTTAGTATACGTTTAGGATTACTGGACTTAGAGAGTATCTATGTTATGTGATTTGATATCCTATTTGGGACTTGAGACCATCTCCTTAGCACGGTGGGAGTGGGCCATTTAGGTTCCGTGCAATTGGGTGATAGTGCTTTTTACTCTTACCATTGAGATCCGTTTGTGGTCACTATGGTTGGAGCATTCTTTGTTGGCATTTACCTTCATTCTGTTCATGGATCATTATGATGGATGGTTATATTTTATGATGGATGTTGTATCATTTTATGATGGATGTTTTATCTTTTGAAGTATGGATGTATTATGTATGGTGGATGATTTCATTTATTTTATTGTACATATCATGGATCCGAAGAAGATGATGTATTTCTACTTTTACATATGTATATTCTTTTAAGCCTTTCATACGTTGTGACATGTACAGTGGATGAATGAGCATTCTGAATTAATTTGCCAAGAGGCATTCAGAACAAATGTATATCAATTGGACATTGGACTTTTCATTATTCTTTCATATGGATGTGGTATTTGATGGACTTAGTATTAGATTAGATTTAAATGTGATTCACCATCATGGGATCCTTAAGGAATGTAACCTGTTATGTATGCTTTTAGTTGAATGTATGTTATTGCTTTCACTACTATGTGTTTGATGTGAATGGTTTATCTTTCATGTAAAAAAAAAAAAAAGTGTTACCAAACTTAGTAAAACTTTAGGTTATTTCTTTTGGATTCCTTGGCAGAGAATTACACCAAAAGTATTAGGGCCAAAGCCATGAAGTGGAAAGCCATCATTCTAAAGGGAAAGACAAATAACATGCAAAAATTTGAACCTAAGAAGTTTTTATATATAAATAAACTTAATTCAAGTAGCTCTAGATAGAAATAACTATAGGTCCATATAATTTGGTGGACCAAATTGACCATTTTGTCTTTTATTGTTATATATTTTCACGGGTTTAGGTTATCCCAGTTTTGTTCTATATATTTTTGTATTATCCTTTGGTTTATTATCTATTAATGTTTTTAATAGTGGACTTGAGAGACACAAACTATCCACCTTTCTAACCTTTTTAAATAAGTTCTAAATTCTCTAATCTCATTTTTATTAATTATATAAAAAATATATCGCAACCAATATCACTATTACAATTAATTTTTTACATAAACTATTTCCTTCTCAAGGAATTCATTTTGTAGCAATCGTATCACAAAAATGACAATCATTGATTAACATTCATTACTAGTTATAAAAATCTATACAAGTAAACATATTAAAGTTCTCCTCAAAAAAAATTAAATCATGTTTGTTGGTTTGTGTTATCATCTTAAGTACTAAGATAGAGTGTCACACACAATTGAATTTTAATATTGAATAATTTATCTTCTATGATTACATAACTAAATAAGTACCATTAAAAAATGTATTCATGTAGTGTCGCAAATTGCACCCCATGCATTTATGACACTTGAACATTGAGATTGAACTGTATTTATGAAAAAATCCATGATTAAGCTTTATAATTTGACATCATGGATCCAAAATGCAAAGCTCTCACAACCCTTGGCCAAAACCTAATGTTGATTTGATCAAACAACAACATGGCACACAAATATCTATATGGCACAAATGTCCTTAAAACATTCAAAATTTTAAATGTGCACAGTCTACGCATGGTTACTTTTGACTTCAGTCCCTTTTCTTGGTCACATTCAAAAAAACTACTCCCGCCCATTCAAATAAATAAAATCCTCCATCCTTCTTATCTGTCACTTATTAGCAATAAAATCTCAATCTTAGCTCTTTCTATAATCTCCATGGCAAGATCACCAGCAGACACATCTTGTGTTATGAGCATTAAAAAAAAGTTAATTTATTGGAAGGTTTGTCTAAAAGTATTAAGGCTAAGGCCATGACGTGGAAAGCCAATTTAATTCTAAAGGAAAAATCTAATACAAAGGAAAATTTGAACCTCAGACATTTTATTATTATAAATAAACTTAATTCAAGTAGCTCTAGATGGAAACAACTAGAGGCCAATAAAATTTGGTAAACTGTTGGCCATTTCATGATTTATTGTTATATTTTCATGGCTTTAGGTTATCTAAATTTTGCTCTTTATATATCTATATAATCATTTGGTTTATTATATATTTTTCATATTAGACTTTAGCCACAATTCTTATGAGACTTGAACTATCTACCTTTACGATTTTTTTTTTCAATAAGTTCTAGACTCTAATTTTTTAAAAAAAAATTATTAATACCAAAGAAATATCACAATCAATATCACTATTACTATTAATTTTTTAAAACTAATTTCTTCTTAAGAAACTCATTTGGTTGAAAAATATCTACCTGTAGGATATTTTTTTAATAAGTTCTAGGCTCTCTAATCTCATTTTTTTAATTAATATAAAAAATATATCACAATCAATATCATTATCATAGTTATAATTTTATACAAACTATTTTTTCTCTCAAGGAATTCATTTTGTAGCAATCATATCACAAGAATGATAATCAAGATAGTGATTGATGTTCATTACTAATTGTAATGATTTATACATGTAAACATATCCAAGTTCTCAACCTTCCTAAATCATGTTTGGTGGTTTGTGTTATCATCTTAAGTACTAAGTGATGCAAGAGAATCTTGGGGCAATATGCAATCTTGCATCACCCAAAAAGAATTCTTGTTTTCTATACCAATTTTATTTTTGCAAAGAAGTTGTTGCTTTCTTGAATTTTGTGATGTATGTGGTTAGCATCTTGTTGTGGACCTATTTCCAATCCTTACTCTAAGAGTGAAAAATCTTATGTGTCATATTATTCAAGTTATGTGTCTTTCTTTCCAGTTTCAGTTTCCTACAAATTTCATCCTTCCAGGTGTCTTATTTCTTTTGGTGCAATTTCCTATGATGACATGGCATCTTGCACAGTTGGGAGCTGACTCCTTGATTGTGTTTGGACCTACCCTCAACAGCACTTGAACAATTGATGCCGATTACTTGCGTTATGGTTTACAACTTTAAGGCACAACCTATATCGTAATTAAATTCCTAACTGGCCAATTTGTAGTCTAGTTGGCTATATAAGAACTTGGATTTGATGTAGGAAAAGGGGCTATGGAGAGGTAAGAAGGAAGTAAAGTGGTAGAATAAATATTTTGTGAACTTTCAAGTATTGACCACAACCCAAAATACCTCACAACTGGGTATATTGGATGTTATCACATATAATTTATCATGCAAGATGTGTACCTAATCAATAAGTCTATTAATTTTATTGTCTCTTGGCTGCAATTATGTATTTTCTTCCATGTATACTCTTGACAAGGCTTTTAGGTGATTGGACTCCCATCCTCTCATCTACCCTCCTCTGCATCGGGTGGTATTAGAGCTAGAGTTTCTTTCTTGTAAGGTGGATTGTACAGAACTTTAATTGGATTGGTTGTAGGGTGACAAATCTGAAATATGACTTTTCACTTGCACAAGGTTATGATCTTACAGGAACTATTGTCAAGATGGTTTGAGGTAGAGGAAATGTAGATAATGTTATAATGGACATGTTGAGGTAGACTGCAACCAGACTTGAAGTTGTTGAGACAACTCAGAGAAGAGGTGTTCTTCTTGTGAATGTTAGTGAGGAAGAAGAAGTAGCACCTAATCATAACCCATAACTTGAAGTGAACAAGATGAGGAAAGATTTCTTAGAGTTTTTTCTAGGGAAAATCTAGATATGATGTTGAAGTTGCTTGCTATAATAAAATTAATAACACCAATGTTATATTGGATTGGATCTCTGAGATGGATCAATACTTTGAATATGAAAGTACTCTTGATAATAAGAAGTGAAGATAGTACAATGGAATTATTAAAGGGTCATGCTTCACTTTGGTGAGATCATTTTCAAGCTGAAAGGAAATAAAGAAAAGATCAAGACATGGGAAAAGATGATTAGAAAAATGAAGAAACAATTCTTTCCTATAGATTACCAAGTTAACTTGGTGAGAAGAATGCATAATCTAAGGAAAAAGGACATGAGTGTGAAGGATTACACTAAGGAATTCTACAAATTGGATATAAGATCTAGACATGTAGATGATGAAGTGGAAAAGGTAGCTAGGTACATGAATGGTTTGAGGACATAAATTCAAGATGGAATTAGCTATGTAAAGATGGATATTGTATAAGAAGCATGTTAGTATTCCTTGAAAGTTGAAAAAATATTGGTGAAGAAATATGATCAAAGACAAAGAGGAAGAGGTGGAAGATTTCAAATAAGTAGAGGAAGAACCTATGGAGAAGGTAGCAAATTAGATAGTGCAATGCAAGATAAAGGAAAATCATAATGGAAGGAAGAACCTTCTAGAAAGAGAGGTAATTATACTAGAGGTAACTATACTGGTTACTCTAGGAATAATAATGGTGGTAAAAGAGAAGAGGGGTCTTGGTTTAAGGGCACTTGTTTCAATTGTGGGGAAAAAGGATCTTTAAAGCTTTTGAATGTTGTAATTTTTGTAAGAATATTAGAGGTAGCAATATAACCATCTTGGATCATGAAGAAGTCACTGAAACACCTAATGAACCCAAGCATGGTGAGAACTTGATGTTGAGAAGAATCTTGTGGAACGATGAAACTGATGAAGAACCTATTCTAAGAAGAATTTAATTCAATACTAAGGGTAAGGTTTCTGGATTGCAAGGTAATCATTGATAGTGGAAGTTTAGATAATTTGGTATCTGAAGAACTGGTTAACAAGTTGTAGTTACAAAGATTGAGACATCCTAAGCCTTATCATTTTTCTTGTATCCATAAAAAGCATAAATTATTTGTAAGTGAATAATTCCTTATTAAGTTCAAAAATGGAAATTATGATGATGAAGTCTTATGTGATATTATACCTATGGATTGTTGTCATACTCTATTGGGTAGACCTTGGTAGTATGATAGAAAAGCTTATGGTGGTAGATTGAATCAATATACTATTGGGGTTGATAAGAAGAAGAAAATATTGTTACTTTTTCTAGAAAAGCCTGATGAGAATCATTTTACCACAATAAAAGTATGTTTGGTTTGAGGAAATAGTTTGTTAAAGATTTGGAGGATCATATTGTTTGTTTTGGTTTGAGTCCTATAAATATTTAGAAACAAGATGAACTCAAGCATGCACCTGAGATTGAATATTTTTTGGCAAAGTTTCAAGACATTATTTTTTATAATGTACCTGATGGTTTACCTCTTATAGGAAGTATTAGTCACTATATTAGTTTGATACCTGGAGCTACTTTTCCTGATAAAGAGCCACATAGATTGACACTTGCTAAAAATATTGTATTGAATAGAAAATTGCAAGAGATTCTTCAAAAGGATTTGATTAGAGAAAGTTTATGCCCTTGTGCTATACCAATTGTGTTGGCACCTAAGAAAAATGGAGAGGAGAATGTACACTGATTCTAGAGCTATCAACAATATCATAGTGAAGTATAGGTTTCCCTTTCCTAGGATGGATGACATAATGGATTGTTTGAGTGGAGCAAAGTATTTTACAAAGATTGTTTTGAAAAGTGGTTATCATCAGATCAAAGTTAGAGAAAGGGATGAATGGAAAACTAATTTCAATACAAATGAAGGTTTATATGAATGGTTGGTTATGCCCTTTGGTTTCACTAACACACCTAGTACTTTCATGAGATTGATGAATGAGGTTTTGAAATTTTTTGGGTAAGTTTGTGATTATATATCTTGAAAACATTCAAACATTTAGTAAGACTAAAGAAGAACACCTTGAGCATGTCATACAAGTATTGCAGAGATTGAAGGAAAAAAAATTGTTGATTACCTTATAGAAATGTTCTTTTTTTGAAGGAGGAGACTGTGCATCTTGGTTTTGTAATTTTAGTTGATGGTTTGAAGATGGATCATGAAAAGGTAAAAGTTATTCTTGACTGGCCCACACCTAAGAATGTTGGAGAAGTTAGATCATTTCATGGATTGACAACTTTCTATAGGAAGTTCATCAAAAATTATAGTCTAGTATGTAATGCTATGACAAAGATCATGAGAGGTGACAAAAAGGATTTTAACTGGACACATGGAGCACATAAGAGTTTTGAAACATTGAAACAAATGATAGAAGAATTGCCTACATTTTCTTTGCCTAATTTTAGTAAATTTTTTCAAGTTGATTGTAATGCTAGTGGAAGTGCCATTGGAGTTATTTTGAGTCAAGAAGGAAGACCTATAGCTTTCTATAGTGAAAATTTGAATAATTCTAAGAAAAGATATCCAACTTATGACCAAGAATGCTATGCTACTATTCAAGCTTTGAAGAAGTGGAGAAATTATTTGATGCCTAAATATTTTGTGTTGTACACTGACCATAAAGCTTTACAGTATTTGGGAAGTTAGAGTAAGTTGAACTAGAGACATATGAAGTGGGTTGAGTATTTTTAAAACTTTCCCTTTGTATTGAAACATAAAAATGGATAGTCAAATAAGGTTGTTGATGGTTTGAGTAGAATAGGTAATTTGTTGATAGAAACGAGAGTCAAGGTACTTCTTTTTGATGATTTGAAGCATTTGTATGAAATTGATCTTGATTTTGAAGAACCCTAGAAAGATTACAAGAATAAATTGATGAGTGTGCACAATAAGTGGACTACTTATTTCATTTAGGAAGACATGTTCTTCAAAAGAACTCAATTGTGCATACCTAGAGGATCCATGAGGGATAATATTATGAAGGAGAAACATAGTGGAGGACTTGCTACACATTTTGAGAATGATAAAATAATGAAGTGTATCTCTGACATGTATTTTTGGCCTCAAATTTATAATGATGTATAGAAGATGGTTAGAAGTTTTAGAATTTGTCAAACAACAAAGGGAGTTAGTGAGATTTTGGGATTATATTCACCATTTCTTGTACCGATTAAACCTTGGGAAGATATTAATATGGATTTTATTCTTGGTTTACATATAATTTAGAGAGGTAATGATTATATTTTGGTAGTCATTGAAAGATTTTTAAAAATGGCTCATTTCATACCTTGTAAGAAAACATCTGATGCAGTACATGTGGTTGAATTATTCTTTAAGGAGATGGTAAGATTGCATGGGTTGCAAAGGACTATTGTTTCAAATAGAGATACTAAGTTTATTGGTCATTTTTGGAGGACACTTTGGAGGGAAATGGATACATAGTTGTTTTTTAATTCTACATTTCATTCATAGGCAAATGGACAAATCGAGGTTGTGAATAGACATTTGGGTAACTTACTAAGATGTTTGGTTGGGGATAAGCCTACTAATTGGGATTTGATTTTAGCACAATAAGAGTTTTCATATAATAATTTTGTGAATATAAGTACCAAGAAGACACCTTTTGAGATTGTTAATGGAATGAATCCTAGAGAAACTATTGTGATGAAGGGTGCTCCCCTTGATACCATAAACTCATAATAGGAACAAAGAAACAACAATAAATGTGACAACAAAATATGGACTTCTTATTATCACTTCAAATGTGGAATTACATAATTAACAATTATAATATGCTAACCCAAATGGGTGCCTTCATTACATTAATTTGCAAGACAAAGCTGCGAACTACTACCCAGAGTTGTCCTAGACAATGTTTGGGTCTTTCTTAAATAGGCAATTTTATGCCACTTGGGAAGGTTCTAAATAATGAAACTAAATACCTAGGGCTGATAAACCCTAACAATACCTATAGAGTCGACCAATACATCATTAAAAATTATTTTAGATATTTCAAGTAGCCCAAATTTGGAAGGCCATAACTCTTGAACCATTGCTCAGATTGGCTATTATAATCACTTTTTAGAAATGCCAGCTCTCGATTTACATGCATGAAATTGTGATAGTGCCCTTCTGTTGAGTTTTCGGACCTCATCTAGGCACGCTAAGACCTCCAATGGTGAGCCTCGAGATTTTTTTGCAAATTTTACCATCGAAAATCTGCAATAACTTTTTTGATACTTAAGTTGGAGCAATGAGATCTTTATGGTAGGCTTATAACTCTAAAATAAACCTTCATATAGAAAATTAGAACATTCCCAGCTCATATGAAAAACTTACTAAAAATAGCAAGTTCTCATAAATAGTAACCACCCTGTCTTCTAGTCCTTATTAAAATAGAAAAGACTAAAAAATACATTTTTTTGGGTGATGCAAGATTTCTCTTACACCTAGGATGCTCCTGCATTAGACATCTGGGGTAATTTGAGAAGTGAATCTGTCACGTCTCAGGTGTTCAGAGGAAAACCAAGATGATTAACCTCCTCCTTTTCTAGCCATGATGAATCCTCTACTGACCTCTCTTGCCATTTAACTAGGTATTCCTCATAAGTTCTGTTGCTTTTACTTTTTTTTAGCATGACTTTATAGTATCTCCTCAATCTCCTTTGTAGCTGAACTAGCTGCTGGAATACTCCACTATACTTCTACCACTTCTTCTCCATCACCTCCTTCATAATACACCATCAAATTTGAAATATTAAATACTGGTGAAATATTCAATTTAGCAGGCAACTCCACTTCATAAGCATTTCTAGAATCATGCCTTTTCATGATCTTGCATGGTCCAAACTTCTTCTTCTTCAGCTTATTATATGTACCCACTAGAAAATGCTCCTTTCTCAATTGAACCATGACTTCATCTCCAACCTAAAATTCCTTATGCCTCCTTTTCACATCTACCTTAGCCTTGTATTGTGTATTCATCTTTATGATGTGCTTCCTCACCTCCTCATGGATGTTCTTCAAATATTCATCAAATTCTTCTGCTTCAACACTACTTATCTCTCCTTTATCCAACTGCCTCAATTCAGAAGCATTTCTGGGACTACTTCCATATACAATCTGTAATGGTGATTTACCATTAATCCTATTGATAGAATTATTGTATGTGAATTTTGCCTATGGAAAAATCATATCCCATCCTTTTGGCTTGTCTCCAATCAAACATCTTAGTAAATTTTTGTCATGTCCCCTTTTCAAATAAATAAAAAAATAATAATCTTTGCTAACACAGGCAGGCCCAAGAAAGTGAAGTTTCAAAAAAAGGGGGTTAATCTTTGGAAACCGTTGGACTAATAAATGAAAATTATTATTAAAATATGTTTCATTAACCTCTCTTGGACGTGAGTTACAGTTATGCCCTCTTCTAAGGGGTTTGGAGGCATTTTGGGCAGATTCCAGAACTTGATTTTGCTCATTCTTTGTTATTCTTCAGAGGCTGCCAAACCTGTGGAGAAGGAGACCCAAGAACGAGAGTTTGCAGGTTTCCAGGGAGACCCAAGAATGGGAGTTTGCAGGTTTCCAAGAAGGCTAAGGATGGGAGTTTGAAGCCATTCCATGTGCATGCTCATACAGAGTTTGCCTTTGTGCTGAACAGTGTAGATTTGTGGGTTTTTGGGTGTGTTTTTTGCATGAGTTTGGTGTTTTCAGTTGAGCATTTCATATTAGTTTTGGTTGCTGCTGTATTTCAGACTTTAAGCTGTTAAAATAGAGCTGAATATATGTATTGGGATGTGATTAAACTTCTGAGATAGTTTATTAGTGTTTTTGTGGTGTTTCCGGGCATTTTTGTGTTAATTTCGAGAGCCCGATGAGCATAGTTTTTGTCCTACATTTGTGAGCTGCTGTGTGAAGGCTATATAAATCTGGAAATGTCATTTTGTAGGCTATTATGCTGCTGAAATTTCTATAAAAATGTCCATTTTCAGATTTATTAATAATAGGTGAAGCTGTGAAGCTTTTGGCACCATTTCTGGCATACCCGATTTGGGGTTTCTTGAGAAATTTGGAGGATCTTTGTGATATTAGTTGTTTGATCTTAAAGATCTGATTAAAGGTTGGAAATATCATATAAAAATCAAAAAAGGGACATTTCAATGGTACCAGAGCCATGATATTGCCAGCCTGAGGGTTTGTAGAAGTTGCAGGTCAGTTTTGACAACTACCCAGCTCTTGCATTTCAGTTTTTAGAACTACCCAAATCTTGCATGTCATAATTTATAGTTGCATGTTGCTTCTAATCAGCTGCATGTCAAAATTTATGGTTGCATGCTACTTCTAATCATTTTAATGTTAGTTTTTGGTGAATTTGGTGGTTGTAGAAGTTTGCATGTCAATTTTGACAACTACCCAGATCTTGCATGTCAGTTTTGACAACTACCCAGATCTTGCATGTCATAATTTGGTGGTTGCATGTTGCTTCTAATCAGTTGCATGTCAAAATCTATGGTTGCATGCTACTTATAATCATTTTCATGTTAGTTCTTGGTGAAGTTGGTGGTTGTAGAAGTTTGCATGTCAGTTTTGACAACTACCCAGATCTTGCATGTTAGTTTTGACAACTACCCAGATCTTGCATGTCAGTTTTGACAACTACCCAGATCTTGCATGTCATAATTTGGTGGTTGCATGTTGCTTCTAATTAGTTGCATGTCCAAATCTATGGTTGCATGCTACTTCTAATCATTTGCATGTTAGTTCTTGGTGTTTGAAAAAGTTATATCCTATTGGGGTTACACTCTACTTTATCTAGAATGGACAGGTATAGTACAGAGTCTCAGAGGACATGATCTTGGACAATTGATAGCCAGAGTCAAAACAGTAGAAAGGATGGTTATTTAGACATTCAAGATAAAATTATGAAAATAAGCCATGACATGTCTAAACAGTTGATTGAGCACCACCGTATAATGAATGACATGTTATCTGACCCAGCTAAGGTGGATAGGTTGACTGGATTTCTATTTGGCAGATTTTCTCACAGGACAGATGACACAATTCCCAAGAACTTGCATGAGGAGTTTGAGAAACTAGCTGATAGCCAAGTAGAGGTCTCAAATTCTACTCTGCCACAGGAGGTGGTGGGAAAGGATATTACACAGATTGATAGTAACGGTCAACTTGATACTCAAATTGAGACAATTGTTTACAGGTTGTCAAAGGGTGATGCCACAGGTATTCAGGATGGTATAGTTACAACAGGCAGTGACTACAGTGTAGTGGGTTCAGATGATGATTATGAGGATGTTGTTGTGCAGGATGGTGAGATACCTGGTAGAGATGAGCAGACATTGATCATTCATGAATTTGCTGAGAAAGAGCACCAGGCATAGTTAGATGCTTCATCACATGAGGTTGAGACTGGTAGTACTTCACATGATTTGTCCAGCCAGCTGAAGGTGAACAAAGATAGTATTGTGACTTCATTATCTCATCATGACAGGTATGTGGAGTTAGTTGGTATTGGTCATATTACTCAGGTGAGGAGTTTTCTTGAGTTACCAGTTGATTCTAGTTTACGGATATGGACTCAAGATTGTTATATTGGCGTTTGGGATTTAGTTGACTGGAGATCTTTAACACTTTTTGGTAGCAGTGTTTGTTTGGGTGCTATCATGGATTTGATTAGCAGATTACACGGTGTTGTCTTTTCCTGTGCCAGTATCTTATCCGATGTTGGTATTAGTTTTTATACATCGATGTTGGGCTTTGTTCATATATCCAGTCGACCATACTTGTTAGAATGTGTTGATGATATTTCATATTTGGCAGTGTGTATAGATGAGTCCCAGGATCATATTGGCATTGATGAAATCTAGGAGGATGCAGTGGGCAGTTTTGAAGACTTAGTTTCCTTGGGTATAGAGGAGTTGGACAGCAATGCTAATGTTTTTGATACTTCGTATGTCGATATGAGCTTTAGATTTGATTCACAGGATATGGATGGTAATACTCTAGAGACTAGTAACTTTGAGGATACTCCTTTAGACAGTGCATCAGAGGAGGTTTGTAGGAGACAGTCAAGCCAGTGCCATCATGTGTCTAATCAGTTGAGAGTTAGTGATCGAGACATTGCTATCACTTGCCAGAATTTTGATGCTGCTCGTCAGTTGTTAGCAGTTTATGGATGGGGTTATCCTACTAGTGATGAGCAGGAAGGCAGTTATCTTTCCTTGACAGAGATCCACTCTTTATGGGAGGGTATTCAAATTTTGAGACAGAATTATATGTAGTTGTTAGCCGACAGAGATTATCTTATGGAGTGGGGCAGTACAACATATGATGCATTGTTGGTCAAGGAAGATGAGGTGAGTGAACTTACTGAGCAGCTTGAGGTGACTTCTGAGATTCTTGAGAGTACACGGTTGGCTTTCAAGGAGTCACAGTTTCATTTGGCTAAGGTGACCATGGAGTCAGAGTGACTACAGTCTTTACCTAATTCTATACAGTCACAAGCTGTGGTGTTTGGTGATCCGAGGATGTCCATGGCCGAAATTGTCAGAGACAGTGGAGATGGGGATGCATACATCTTTGATACTAACATTGGCATATCAGGTTCATTCCCACTAGAGTCAGGTTTAGTTGAGTTGGGTATTGTAGCAGATTATTGTATGTCTGACAGGGTGGTGGCCTCTAGTACTAAAGGCATGGAGACTAGAGATGTATCAAAGATCATGTGTGATGTTGGTGAGTCGGCAGTTGGCATGGTTCTTGCTAGTAATACTACTCCCTTGGTGATATCTTCAGAGGTAGTAGTTAGTTCCAACATGGTTAATGATCAATTGCAGTTAGTTTCATCTGGATTACAGTTTGAGCCACTGACTGAGATTGCTGCATTCTATCGGCATTACACTATGAGGTACGCTCATCAATTTACCTTTGATGACCATGTTGATGAGATGATGATACAGAGATGTAATTTGGTTCATAGTGCTTATCATCAGTTATGGGACAGTTTGATGCCTCAAGATGAGAGTTGTGATGGGCATGACATGGTGATAGGTTCTGCAGTTGATAGCTTGATAATATGTGACTTAGAGCAGGAGTTTGGGAATGATGCTTCAGTGGGTGTTGTTATTGATTCTACTCCTTTGGCTATGACATCTCCTAACTTAGCTAGTGATCAGCCACAGTGGGTTGTATCACTTGTTCATGGTGAGCTGTTGACTGAGGTTGGTTTTTTTAATCAACATTATATTGCAGGGTATGTACATCAGTTAGCATTTGATCCTTGTGTTGAGGAGTTGATGGCAGGAAAATTTGGTTTGGGTTCCAATTCTTGCTATTTATCTTGTGATGGCTTTTCACCATCTGGGGTGCATGGTAGTTATGGTTATGAGATAGTGGTCGGTGATCTATAGAGTTGTGTTGACTACAAGCATTGTATAGTGTGTGGATTCTCCATACTTGGTACAGTTTCATTCGGGAGCATTCACCATTGTTGCAAAGTTGGATTTTACATTCCGTATAGGCCAGTGGAATGCATTGATGGTATTTATTGTGTTGGTAGTCCACTTTACTTGGGTTCTGATGTTCTAAGAGTTTGTGCCTCATGGGTTTTTGATTGTGGTAGTGGTGATTTTGGAGTTTGGTTGAGCTATAATTGTCAGTTTGATTATGGATTCCTCTTGGTCATATTGCAGAGGATATTGCAGGAGCCTATGTTAATTGGTAGTAGTATAGTTCATGACTAAATTTGGGATCCAGGTGGATTGATTAGTTTATTGTTCAGCCATTGCTTGAGGACAAGCAATGTTTGGGAGGGGAGGACTTGTCATGTCCCCTTTTCAAATAAATAAAAAATAATAATCTTTGCTAAGGCAGGCAGGCCCAAGAAAGTGAAGTTTCAGAAAAAGGGGGTTAATCTTTGGAAACCGTTGGACTAATAAATGAAAATTATTATTAAAATATGTTTCATTAACCTCTCTTGGACATGAGTTACAGTTATGCCCTCTTTTAAGGGGTTTGGAGGCATTTTGGGCAGATTCCAGAACTTGATTTTGCTCATTCTTTGTTATTCTTCAGAGGCTGCCAAACCTGTGGAGAAGGAGACCCAAGAACGGGAGTTTGCAGGTTTCCAGGGAGACCCAAGAATGGGAGTTTGTAGGTTTACAAGAAGGCTAAGGATGGGAGTTTGAAGCCATTCCATGTGCATGCTCATACAGAGTTTGCCTTTGTGCTGAACAGTGTAGATTTGTGAATTTTTGGGTGTGTTTTTTGCATGAGTTTGGTGTTTTCAGTTGAGCATTTCATATCAGTTTTGGTTGCTGCTGTATTTCAGAATTTAAGCTGTTAAAATAGAGCTGAATATATGTATTGGGACGTGATTAAACTTCTGAGATAGTTTATTAGTGTTTTTGTGGTGTTTCCGGGCATTTTTGTGTTAATTTCGAGAGCCCAATGAGCATAGTTTTTGTCCTACATTTGTGATCTGCTGTGTGAAGGCTATATAGATCTAGAAATGTCATTTTGTAGGCTGTTATGCTGCTGAAATTTCTGTAAAAATATCCATTTTCAGATTTATTAATAATAGGTGAAGCTGTGAAGCTTTTGGCACCATTTCTGGCATACCCGATTTGGGGTTTCTTGAGAAATTTGGAGGATCTTTGTGATATTAGTTGTTTGATCTTAAAGATCTGATTAAAGGTTGGAAATATCATACAAAAATCAGAAAAGGGACATTTCAATTTCTCAAACTATGATTCACAATTTCTAACTGTCCATCAGTCTGTGGATGATGTGATGAACTGAACTTCAACTTTGTCTTCAATTTCTTCCATAATGTATGCTAGAAATACCCAACAAATTTGGTATCTTGATTTGAAACTATACTCTTTGGTAGACCATGTAGTCTCACCACTTCTCTAAAAAATAACTCTGCCACATGAATAACATCACTAGTCTTCTTGCAAGGAATAAAATGTGTCATCTTTGAAAACCTGTCAACCACCACAAAAATAGAATCATGCCCTCACTGTGTCCTTAGTAATCCAAGAATAAAATCCATACTAATATCCTCCCATGGCTTCTTTGGTATAGGTAATGGCTGATACAACCCTATATTTTGCTTTATTACTTTTGCCATTTGACATACTCTGTAACTCTATACAAACTTCTTCACATCTTACTGCAACTATGGCCAGTAATAATTCTCAGTAACCAAAGCTATGGTTTTATCTCTACCAAAATGTCCAACCAATCCTCCACTATGCTTCTCCTTGATGATATTCTCTCTCATTGAACTTATAGGAATGCACAACTGGCTTCCTTTAAACAACATATTATCTTGGATCATGAAATCCAAACACCTTGTCCTGTCAAGTGTAACAAGTTCTGTACAAGCCTTCCACGCTTCACCAAAATTAGGATCATTTGGATACAAATAATGAGTTCTTTTAACCCAACCACCTCTATCTACATTTCTATCAACAAAAGTTATCTTCTACTAAGAGCATCTACAACTCTGGTAGACTTTCCAATCCTGTGTTTGAAAACAAATGTATAACTCTACAAAAACTCAACCCACTTCAAATGCCTTTGGTTCAATTTTTCTTGGCTATTCAAATATTGCAAAGCTTGATGATCAACATACAAAACAAAATCCTTAGGAAGAAGATAGTTTCTCCACTTCTTCAATGCTTGAACTATAGCATAAAATTTCTAATCATAAACATAATATTTTCTTTTTGCATCATTCAATTTCTCACTAAAATAAGCAACATGTCTATCTTCTTGGCTCAAAACAACACCTATTGCAGTACCACTAGCATCACAGTCTACTTGAAACACCTTGTTAAAATCAGGAAGTGCTAAAATAGGCTATTATGTAACCTTCTATTTCAACAGATTAAAACTCTTATCTGCTCCTACAAACCACTCAAATGCTTTCCTATCCCCTCTCATTGTTTCAGTCAAGGGTCCACAAATACTACTAAAACCTCTTATGAACTTTTTGTAAAAACTAGCTAGTCCATGAATAGATCTTACCTCTATCAAACTCCTTAGAATAGGCCATTCAAGGATAGCCTTCACTTTCTCTTAGTCCATTTTTAGACCTTCTGCTAAGACTACAAATCCTAGGTACACTAACTCCTTTACAAATCTGCACTACTTCAGGTTTATCAACAACTTTTCTTCCCTCAACTTATCAAACACGTTGTGAATATGGATCAAATTCTCCTCCAATGTCTTACTAAAGATTAAAATATCATCTAGGTAAACAATGAAAAACTTACACATAAACTCTTTTAGTACCTCATTCATGAGCCTCATGAAAGTGCTCGATGCATTAGTTAGCCCAAAAGGCATCACTAACCACTTGTATAGTCCTTTTTTCTTGAAAGTAGTCTTCCACTCATCACCTTCTCTAATATGAATATATGGTACCCACTCTTCAGATCTATCTTTGTGAAATACTCAGCTCCACTCAAATAGTCCATAATATCATCCATCCTTTGCAATAAAAATTTATACTTGATTGTGATCATGTTGATAGCATGAGAATCTATGCACATCCTCCATTCTTCATTCTTCTTTGGTGCTAATACTGCTGGTACAACACATGGACTCAGATTCTCTTGAATCAACCCCTTCTACAACAACTCATGAACTTGTCTATTCAACTCTTCACTTTTAGCTGGTGTCATTCTATGCATTGCCTTGTTCATAAAACTAGCTCCTAGAATGAAATCCATCTGGTGACTGATCTTCCTCATTGGGGGAAATCCATCAAGTACATTATCTGATACAATATCAAAAAACTCTCCTAACATATCTGTAACTTCTACAAGCTCCTCCTCTACTTCTTCTTTACTATCTTTTGGAATTATATAAAAACACATATACTCACACTTCATACCTTTGAGAAACTCTTTTCCATCAGAAAAACATATTTTGGTAGCACTAAATACCTTTTCGTCTTTATCCTTGAATGACTTCAACTTATGTTTTACTCCATCCTTGGTCAAAGTGTAGGTATTTGCTCATCCATCGTGTACAACATGCTAGTCAAACTGCCATGGCCTACCCAACAACATGTGACATATGTCCATAGGTATGATATCACATAGTACCTCATCCTAGTAGCTTCCAATCTTGAACTTTACTGGGCATTGCTCATTGACCATGACCTTGTGGTCATCTTACACCCAAGCAATACTGCATGGATGTGAGTTTGTTTGTCTCTTCAGCTTCAATTTTGTGACTGTCATTTCTGACACTAGATTGTCAATACTTCCACCATCAATGATCACATCACAACACTTATCTTCACATTTGCACCTTGTGTAAAAAAAGCTCCTTCTTTGATTAGGTTCATTCTCACCACTCAACACGACTCTTCTGTTAACTAGGAATTCTCCCCTTTTAGCATCTTTAGAATGTGATGATCTAGCATCATCATCAACATGTACAACTCTATCCTAGCCTTATGTTCTTTGATCTATCCTTCCTTGGCACTAGGAATATTCAAATGCTCTATGCCCTTCTTCTTCACAATGAAAACATTTCCCACGAAAAACCTCCTCTTCCAGATCCTTGTCCTCTGCCTCTTCCTCTTTGATCTTTATTGTTCTGATCATGGAAATGATTGGAATTATTTCCTCTCTAGTTCTGATTACTACTTCCAGCCTCATCCTTGTTCTTCTGATCATCATTATGACCTCCACAAGATTGTCTGGTAGATCTTCCATTGCGACCTATTCCTCTATTCTTGTTATCAAACTTTTTTCTTAGTTTCTCCTTAACCCTTAGGGAAAACTAATATGCCTCCTCAATACAGGTCACTTGAACAAGACACATCTCATCTTGAATGCTTGGCTATAACCCATTAAGATAATGGACAACTTTCTCCTTATTAGCTTTTTCATGGCCAGTTCTAATAAGAACTTGATAGAACTCTTCAGTATACTCTTGAACAAATTTTACCGCTTGCTTCAACCCTTGCATTTTCTTCGATAGATCAAGCTCATAATCCACATGAATGAACTATTACTTCATTTTAGCTACCATCCAATCCTATCTAGTGATTTTGTCCTTTTCTCTTTTATTTTGATCCAACTAGATCTCCTACCACCAAATCTTTGCATAACCCTTCAATATGGCCTTCACAAACTTGACCCTATCTAAATCTTTAATATCTTCATATTCAAAGTACTCTTCCACTCATTGATCCAATCGATCAATTCCTCTAGGTTGAGATTTCCCAAAAATGTGGAAATATCAAACTTAGGTCTTTTTCCAATACTAGAAATGGCCCTAAAAAGCTTCACCTCCTTTGGATTAAGAACTTACTCTATTGCATCTGGGTTCACATTTCCTTCTTCTTCTCTTTCATCCTCACTTTCATCATCTCCTATGACAAGATTTATTCCTCTATGAATCTATTCTTGCATCACTTGCATTTGCCTCTAGAGGATTCTAATATCCTCAGGTGTAACACCATTGACTCTTCCACCATGCTCTCTTTGTGGAGGCATTTTTGCACTTCTACTGAAACCCTAGTGTAAACTACCTCACAATTAGTGATCTGTCTACACACTCAGTGAAAACCACGGTCCTTGTGCAAACTACCTTGCCTAGCCTTCAGAAGTTGTAGGGGCCAGGGCATATTCTTATAGAGCCCTTAGAATAGTAGGGCCCATAGAATACATAGTTGACAATCTATCCACACGCTTAGGAACTCTAGCTTTAATACCACTTGATGAAGGGTGCTCCCCTTAATACCATAAACTCATAATAGGAACAAAGAAACAACAAAAAATGCGAGAATAAAATATGGACTTCTTATTATTGCTACAAATGAAGAATTAAAAAATTAACAATTACAATATGCTAACCCAAATGCATGCCTTCATTGTAGTAATCTGTAGGACAAAGCTGCAAACTACTACCTAGAGCTATCCTAGACAATGTTTGGGCCTTTCTTAATAGACAATTTTATGCCACCCGGGAAGGTCCTAGACAATGAAACTTAATACCTAGGGTCGACAGACCCTAACAATACATATAGAGTCGGCCAATACATCTTTGATAATTATTTTAGATATTTCGGGTAGCCCAACTTTGGAAGGCCATAACTCTCGAACCGTCACTTCGATTGGCTATTATAACCACTTTTTGGAAATGCCAGCTCCTGATCTACTGAAAATCCACAATAACTTCTCCGGTATTTAAGCTAGAGCAATGAGATTTTTATGGTAGGCTTATAACTCTATAATGAAACTTCATATATAAAATGAGAACATTTTGAGTTCATATGACAAACTTGCTAAAAATAGAAAGTTCCCATAAATAGTAACC
Organism: Cupressus sempervirens; assembly: GCA_028749045.1. Classification (NCBI taxonomy): domain Eukaryota; kingdom Viridiplantae; phylum Streptophyta; class Pinopsida; order Cupressales; family Cupressaceae; genus Cupressus; species Cupressus sempervirens. The sequence continues at coordinate 374,446,964 of CM053792.1, read as the reverse complement.
ACCTTGTCTACTAGTCCTTATTAAAATAGAAAAATTGAAAAGAAAATATTTTTGGGTGATGCAAGATTTCTCTTACACCCAAGATGCTCCTGCATCATATTGAATTAAGATATTTGAATACTAAGATAAAGAGAAGTGCTGAAGCAGAGGAATTTGTAGATTTCATGAAGACTTTGCATCAAGAAGTAAAGAAAAATCTGGAGAATAGTAACCTTGAGTATAAAAAGAGAGCAGATAAAGGAATGAGATATAAATATTTTAAGGATGAAGATGAAGTGTTGGTTCATTTAAAGAGGAATAGATTTTTAGTTGGTACCTTTAGTAAGGTAAAGGTGAAGAAGTTTTGTCCTAGTAAAATCCTAAGGAAGTTTGACTGATTAAATGCTTTTAAGGTTGAATTGCTTGAAGACGTGGATATTTCACCAATATTCAATACTACGAACATCTTTCACTACTTTGAAGTAGATGAGGAATTAAAAGATAACCCATATTATCCTAAAAGAAATGTTGACAATATTGAGAAGGTTTTGGATATTGTAATCACCCAAAAATGTTCACCTAGACTATTAGCCCCCTTCTCAACATTTTGCTAAAATTATTAAATCATTTATCTAGATATTGAATCTTTAAAAACTAATTAATTTGATGTTATCCTATAATTTTACTAATATATTCTAAGTCCATATTTAATTAAAAGGAACATGCCCCTCTTTAATTAAATAAAATACCCCTTTCATCTCTTATCCTAAGTTGCACACATAAAGTCATTTTCCCATTTTAAAAATAAGAGAAAAATCTTTTGTCTCAAATACAAAAATCAATTCTTTTTGATTGGTTGAATTTATCTTGCACATGGATCATGAAAAAGTAAACTCCCCACCCTTGATTAGATCTTCTTGTCTCATGGTCTCCATCATTTTTACTTCTTTGAAATTGAGAGCTCTCTCCTCATCTAAGGACCATTTTTTTTTGCATTAGTGTTATGCTATAGGTTTTTCTATAGGTACTATTGGAGCTCTTGGAGGATTTTGTGGCTTGATATTCATTTTTGCATAACATTGTAGCTTAGTTTCATACTGCATTACCATAACTTCCTTCATGCATTCGAATAACACATTCAACTTAATTAGAGGGATTGTAACACTTTCATATTATTAGGATAGTTTTCATTCTTTACATTTCATATAGTTTAGTTGCATTTTGCATAGCATTTCATGGTAGTTCTTAGATACTAGAAGCATTTCTCTTAGCTTAGAATCTCTCATTTCATGGTGTACTTGCAAGGGGCTACATTTCTTAGGCTCAGTTGAGAGCCATTTCATTTTTATTTATATTCCTTTGCACTCCATGACTAGGGATCTCTAGGTCAACATTTGAGGATCTCAATCCATGAGATCTCTCAAATACAAGGACTTAGAGGAGTGCACATTTCTATGTGTACATTTTTGGTACCCACTGTGGAGTAGAACAACCTATTTTTCCTTTCTTTTCATGTTTTCATCAGTTCTTTACTTGTTGTCATTGCATTTTCATTTTTTTGTTGTCAGAGTTATTGTGTGATAATTTTCCAGTATTGTATGATATTTTATCCTATACCGATGTGACACTTTACTAGTTAAAAGTGTCACACTCTGTATAAAGTTTTGTCACAAAGTAGTTTTGAAGTTTGTTGTCTACCTTAATACAAAGTATCACACATGCATAAAGTATTGCTTGGTAATATTGTGAAGTATCATACAACATTTAGGTAGCAAAAAATATCACCTGGGTCAGAATAAAAGGCTATTTTAGTTTTTGATTAACGTTTATACTCCTTGCTTTTTTTATTTTTTGGTTTTCTACATTATTTTTTGTCTAATCAGTGCTTTAGAGGTGTATTATGGATTTTGGCTAACTCCTTGTTGATGTAATAACTCATTGTCTTTTTAGGGTTTCCTAGGTTGCTTACAAAATTGCTTATTAAAAGAACACATGTCAAAGATTATTTGCTAAAAAGAGGCTATTAAAATTTTGGCAAGGCTGCTCAAGCAAAGCAAAAACAAACAAACCAAGTGTGCTTGATTTTTATTTCATTTCCATGTGCGTCATATACTAGTTCCTTCTTTTCTTAGGCACATAAAACTTGCAAGTAGGTCTCTTTTTTGGTAGGAGAGTATGCTCTTCACCCTTGTGGTGAATCAAAAATCCTAACCCTTCATTGAGCCTTGAAAGTGAGTGGCATATTCCACTTTTTAGTGGTCTTAATTAATCTTCTTGGCACATTTGGGGGAAGCACTAAGAATAGGAGAGTATTCTCTTCACCCTTTGGGTGAATCAAACATCTTGACCTCTTGGTGTGGATCCATTTTGTTTCTATCTCCTAGTGAGATACTGCCTCTAGAGGGCCTTCTATTGGTGGAAAGATACTAATGGGAATGACCCAGAGTGGAAACAAGCACACCCAACTAACCTGAACCACTATAATCACAAACCCCTTAACAAAGACCAAAGCCTTGGGGGACATAGCACTTGTATTCACTTAGTAGAATTACTTGTGGGATTGGGACCATGAGAAAAATACCAAGCGAGAATGCTTAAGGTACTCTTGTGGTTGTGAGGTCCATTACTTGTCTCTAACAATGTGTCCTATTATCAGGTGCAAGAGGAGTGTTGGGAACAAAACCCTTTCTAAACACCTTAGGATTAGAAACTACCCTTATTATCCACTCAACATCTTGGTGCAAGTACCAATCCTAGTGGACTACCTAGATTACCCTAAGATTTTTACAATCACCATTTGTGTCCCTTTGGTTGTGTCAATGACACCTCCATGACAATGCCAATTTCTATTGTGGGAAACCACTTTGTGTGAGGTAAAGGGGCATCAAGAATGGGCCAAGTTATTGAGTAATGAGATGTGACCTTTAGGTACTTCTACTTGATGTGTTTTTGAATGTGATAGACCTACAAAAACATTTTGAATATACATGTGACATTATTATTTATAGGGTTTTATTTTTGATATCACAAGTGCTTGTGTTGACAAGGTTTCTTTATCCCTTGTTCAACTACTTGAAGACATGCTTACATCCCCAATTATTCTCAAACCTTTGTGTCTACTATTGCAAACTAGAGTTTTATTCTGTCACAATTGTATTATGGCCTAAAAACACCTAAAAATTAAAGTGAACATATATGTTCTAGGTAGCAAGTCACATACTATAGAGTTTACTAGCCCTTTATTGCATGCCAATTTTGAAAAATATCATACTATACTTCTATTTTGCTAGAATTATCGCACCACTTCACAAACTTTATCGCCTTGCTATGTTATACTCTATTATATGATCTTCTAGAAAGTATCACCTACCAAGAAAGTATTGCTTGCTTAGTGTACAAATTATTACATGATATAATTTGCTATACTTCTATCGCTTGGTTTACTATAAACTATAGCCTAGTTTTTTCTACTTCCATAATTGAGTTTAAATTGTATTTTAACTGAATTAGGGGTATTATCACCCGATCTTACCATAGTTTGGTATGAAATCTTCATGTTTGGTACTATCTAAAGTTGAAAAGATAAGTTTAGTTTCTTGGATACAAACTTAATGTCTCTTTTGATCACTTGTCGAAACTCAGTTACCTTATTCTTTTGGCTACTTGTTGTCGAGCTTCTTGCTCAATTCTCGACTAGAATCATTAGTGCTATAAATTCTTGAGCACTTTTGAAAAACTATTTTATCAATGCTATCTTTTGATAATTGATCATTTTGACCATACAAGTTTTAACCCTGAAAGGCTCTATTTTGTCTCACTACACTAAAGACTTATCCTTACATGCCATTTGCAACTAGGCACAAAGTTAGTCAAGGAAGTCATCCCTCATTTAATTTTGTGAAATTATCCACTCCAACTAGATGTCCTCATAAGAAACCTATAAGGAAGAACCTATCCTTGATAAGTAGGAAGAGGCTAAGACCACTACTTGAAATCATTCACTTTACCACTTTGTGACAATTTATTTAAAACCCCCTTTGACACCCCTAGGGATATGGATATTGTTTCACTCACCATGAATCCTAAAGAGAGGAGCTACCACCTAGAGGATCTTTTTGCACATAGAGAAGAACAACCTCAGTTGGATAGAGAAAGACTGGAAGAAGCTAGGAACATAGCCACTAGAGAGATGTCTCAGCCACATGTTGAAACTAGTATTCACATACATGATTTTGAAAATTGACATGTTCATGGAAACTATAACAACCCATTCTGTGGAAATAATGGGAATAACACACCACCAAGATCTCCAAGGATAGATGCTGTAGGATGTCCCTCACCACTTAGAACCTCACAATTGCATCATAAGAGTGAGGTAGATAATGAGGTTACTACCAAAGACCTCATGAAATTTCAACAAGATGAACTTCTCCAAAAACTCGTGCTAAAGACCTTAGAGAAAAATGGAGATCAATATTTTCAATACATGACTTCTTAGGCATGGAAACTCCCTCATGACTATGACATTAAAAGAATCATACAGAAAAGAGAACTGACTAAGGCTAAGATCCTAAGAAAGGAAATACAAGAGCTAAAATGTCAACTTTGTCAACTACAAATAAAAAAAGAGCAACCCAAAACATCCTTTGTGGAATCTATATGTGCTCTCTCATTTGATAGAAGTCTCTACATGATGTCATTTCCTTGGGATATAGAGGCTCCTAAGTATGATACGTATGATGAGAATAGTGGCCCACATCACCATGTATATCACTTCTACAATCTTAGCATGGACTTCATGTACAAGGACACATACCTCATGAAATAATTTCCTAGAAGCTTAAGGGGATAAGACATGGAGTGGTTTACCAAATTGTCACCTCTCTTAAGACATTTGAAGAATTTGCACAATGAATTATCCAACATTTCTTGTATAACATACAACATCCTATAACTATGTTAGATTTTGGAAACATAAAACAAAAACAAGGGGAACCATTTACTACATATTTACAATGATGGATATCATTACATTCTAGGTATCTCTAAAAAATTCTTGAGATTGAGAAAATTGACATCTTCATCGACACACTTTTACCTGAATTATATTACGATCTTAGGAAGAAACTATTTACCTAATTCAATGACATGGTTGAAAGTGCCTATCACATTAAGGATGTTGCTATCAAAAAGGATGACATTGTTCTCAATAAGGATAAAAATAGCAATGGAAATGGGAAGGACAAGGGTAAACCTTGGAACAAAAACAAGTATGTAGTCAATGATGGAGTTTTAGATACTCCTAAGACTAAGGAATCGACCTTCAACTTATCTGATGCCATATATGATAATAAGCAATAAGAGACCTCAAAGCCACAATATTTTGATAAAGCTAAGAGTACCTCTAAACCAAGACACACTTACATACTAATGGTTGAATCATATGAAGTGATCTTGAACATTTTTCTTGCCAATAAGCTCATTACATTACCTAACAATTCTCAACCTTATGACCCACTCGTAAAACCTGATTGGTGGAGAGATGATCAATATTATAATTACCATAAGAATAAGGGTCATAACACTGATAATTGCTACAAGATCAAAGATGCAATTAAAGATCTTATTGATGAAGGAGAATTTGTCACATATGGCTTAGTTAAGAATTCCAACCATAAAGCTTTCAAATAACCATTTCCCAAATATGAAAAAGGAGAAACATACACCACCACTAATAGTGTGATCAACATAATTAAGCCCATAAGTGAAAGAATCTACATGATGGGCCCCAAATTTGACAAGGAACCCAATTATGACATAGAAAATGATAAACCTAAGGTGGTCTTGAGAAGATGCAATCCTCATAAAAACTTCAAAGACACTAGACCTAGGGTGTCCCTTAGGATGGAAGATTGCTCCTCTTCACATGGTGAGACCTTGAACACTGTCACTAGGGGAAAATCTATGGTTGTTCTCAAAGTGGCTAATGATCCCAAGAATACCTCATTATCCAAACAGGTCACTTCACCTGCTGTATCTAGTTATGACCTTGTAAGTCAATTATAATGGACTCCCATGCTAATCTCCATTTTTGAGTTTCTAGAGTTGTCTCCTTTGCACGAGGAGATCGTAGAGAAAGCTTTACATATAACCAATGTTCCCGTAGATATCGATGATGAACGGTTCCAAGCTATGCTAAACCACATTTCCTCACCTCACTATCTTATGTTTTTTGAACAAGATGAAAAATCTCTTAGTCATCCCCACAATCTCACCCTCCATATTGAACTTCAAATCTACCAAACCCAAGTTTGAAGAGTCTTGATAGACAATGGTTTTAGGTTAAATATTGTTTCCTTTAGTGTAATTCAACAATTGGGAATGCCAAAATTTGTAATTGACCCAAGGTGAAAGATAACTATCAAAGCCTGTGATGAGGTTGAACGGTCTTCCAAAGGCCTAATTGTGCTTCCTATTCATGTGGGTCATGTGCTAAAAGACATAGTCTTCCAAATGTTAGACATCCCACTGGCTTATAATATTTTTTTTGGGTAGACTATGGATTCATGAAATGCAAACTGTACCATCCACATATCATTAGTGCATCAAATTTTCATTTAATGGTTTAGAAATAGTGATCCCATGAGACAATTCTATGTCCATCAATATGCTTATTATTTTAGAGTCATTAGTGCCACATAATCAACCCTCTAGTAACACTAGGCCATCTCTTATAGAATGTGAAAAGAAGCTAAAAATGATGAGTATCGATATAGGGGAGTATACCTTTGACTCCATTGCAATGTTACCTATTTCTCCATGCTCCTATGACAAACCATCTAAGAAAATGAACCCTTCAATTTCTTCTATGACCATCTTTGGTACTTTTGTTCAATCCTCAATTCCTTTGGAAGATGAAAAGGAAGATCAAGTTGCTAGAGACTAGATCTATAGAGAGGAAGAGGATAATAATGAAGTCATCTTAATTACCCCTATCTCTCCTAAAAGATATGGGAAAAACTACCAATTGCTAAAAAAAGGTTATCTTGGTCAATGACCTTTAAATGATAACAAGAATGCTCTTGTAGAACCCCTAAGTCACACAAAGGGATGAAAGAGAAAAGACACTATAGGCCTAGGATACGATGTTGAAGATAATTTGTCATAGTTTGATAAAGAGGTCCTTACAAATAGTAAATCTGAAGATGATATCCAAGCCACTACTATTTCTTTGACACATGAAGAGGACTTCACCCCTTCTACCTCCTTGCTTTGGGGAGAAGATATGTTGTTTTATGAAAACATCATTGAAGCATCCACATCTAGACAACCCAAATTTGATGAATTGGATGTTAAAAATCCTAATACAAAGAGAATTAGGAGAAACATTGATCAACTTATGGCTCATGATCAAAGTACTGACTCTCATGAGTATGAGTGAGAGTCCCTTTCTAACTCCTCTTGTGAATTGGTTGTGGATGTGATACATGCCTATGTTACCCAATCAAACATAGTTGATGAGTCTCATGTAGGGTCGAATGAGTTGGATTCACAACTTTCCTTAGTGGACCACACTGATTCCTTGAGGTCTTATCCTAATTTGGACTCCTTTGGATCCTTCTCTATAGGCTTGACCTGTCTCATGACTAGAGACAATTCCTCTTGCATCAACAACCTTGAAGCTTCAACCTCACTTTCACTCTTGTACTTGAATCTCATAGATTGGTCTATTCAAAGTCAAAGACCCATGCTACCCTCATTCCAAAATTATTATGAGATTGCATGTTACCTAATTACCATTAAAATCATGGTATCTTCCATCAGTGAAGTGACAATCAATATGACCAAAATAGACATCCAATCCCCTAGTCACAAATTTAAGAGAAAAATGAAAAATACAAGTTGAGCTGGCAAAAATCACCTTAATTGTGGCGGTGTTTGAACTGAAAAAAGTAAAAATCAAGATGTATCCAAAGGTGAAAACCACTTTGAGGCACATAAGGATGAGGTACTAGGTATTATTGATAGAACCAACACAACCAATCAACTTGTGTACTGAAGAATCTCCCAAGATCATACATGTAGCTCAGTCTTTATTAGCATAGGAAAAAGAACAATTCACTTATTTCTTTAAGGAGAAAAAGATTAAATTTGCATGAACCTACACTAATATGCCTGGTTTAGATACAAACCTTATTATGCATAATCTCTCCATAGCTCCTAATGTTAAACTTGTTAAACAAAAGTTGAGAAATATGCATCCTCATGTTGCCTTGTTAGTCAAAGATGAGCTAGAGAAATTCTTGAGTGATAAGTTTATTAGATATATTGAGTATGTAGAATTCATATCCAATATAGTACCTATTTTCAAACATGACAAGTCCATTCATGTCTACACTAATTTTGGGGCTTTAAATAAAGCATGCCCAAAGGATGATTTTTCACTACCAAACATAGATATGATAGTAGACATGACTATGGGCTATGAAATGTATTCCCTCATGGATGGATTCTTAGGGTATAATTAGATATAGATAGCTCCTGAGGACCAAGAGAAAATAGATTTTACATGTGCATTAGGAACCTTTTGTTGGAACATGATGACTTTTGGTCTAAAAAATGAGGGAGCTACATACCAAAAGGATAGGACTACAATCTTTCATGATATGATGCATAAAAACATGAAGGATTATGTTGAAAATGCCTCACAAAATCTAAAAAATGAAGCACCCACTTGTCTGACTTGCGTTTGATACTAGACCTCATGGAACAGTTTCAACTTAGGCTTAATCCAAAATAGTGTCCTTTTTGTGTCACATCTAGAAAATTGTTAGGGAATATAATCTTAGCTAAGGGAATAGAGGTTGGTCTAGAAAAGGTGCAAGATATCATGGAGATTTCACCTCCCAAGAATATAAGTCAACTAAGGAGTCTGTAAGGATGCCTTCATTCTATTAGGAGGTTCATATCTTAATTAGCTAATAGATCACAACCATTTAACAAAAATATGCATAAAGGGTCAACATGCATATGTTAGCATGAATACTAATGGTATTCCTTTGGGGAAGTACCCTAAGCATTGGATAGATGGATAGCATGATTGAAATTTTGCATTCATGGTTGTGTTTGTCATTGATGTCAACATAGTACTATTTCTATGAAGACTGTTATAGTAGAAAATAGAGAACGAGGTTGTATAGACTGTGTATTGATGATGAGATCAAGTGAAATTAAGAATGTATTCTATATTATATCTTGATGAAGTGGATAAGTGTGTGTACAAAGAGTAAAAGACATGCATAAGTTATTAGTGAATTACAAAAGATAATGAGTAGACAAATGATGCAAGAGCATCTTGGGTGTAAGAGAAATCTTGCATCACCCAAAAAGTATTTCATTTATGTTTCTTGAATAAGGATTGTCTCAATGTAGATTTTTTATTTATGGAGGCTTTCTATTTAGTAAGTTAGTCATATGAGCTTAGAATGTCATAATTTTAGAGGTGAAGGTTCATCTCAGTTATATCAGTCTGCCAGTTGAGGTTCGGTGCCATATCATAAGTATCAAAGGAGTTATGGATTTTTGGTACCAAAACTTTGAGCTCAGCTTTGAAGGCCTAAACATGCCCGTATGAGGCCCAAAAACTCATGTGCACTTGTGCATAATTGAGTTTGTAGATTGGAAGCTGAGGATTCCAAAAAGTGGTTAGAATAGCAAATTAGAGCAATGCTTTGAAAATTATGGCCTTTCAAAGTTGGGCCAACCAAAACTTCCAAAATAAATGTCAAAAATGTATTTGGCTGACTCTATATGTATTGTTAGGGTCTGTTGGCCCTAGGTATTAAGTTTGAGTGTTTAGAACCTTCCCGGGTGGCATAAACTTGCCTATTTAAGAAATGCTCATACATTGTCTAGGACAACTCTTGGTGATAGTTTGCAACTGTATCTTGTAGAAAACTATAATGAAGGTGTCCATGCGGGTTAGCATATTGTAATTTTGAATTTTGGGATTTTGCATTTGTGACGATAATAAGAAGCCAATATTTTATTCTTCCAAATTGCTGTTATTTATTTGTTTCTATTATGTGTTTTGGTATTAACGGGAGCACCCTTCATCAAGTGGTATCAAAGCTGGAGAACCTGATTGTGTGGATAGATCAACAACTGTGATGTAGTTTGCACCAAAACCATGGTTTGGGCTAAGTGTGTACATCTATCACTAATTGTGAGGTAGTTTGCACTAGGGTTTTAGCAAAAGTGCAAAAATTGCTCCATGAAGAGAGCATGGTGGAAGAGTCATAGGTGTTACACCTAGGGGTTTTAGAGCCTTCCAAAGGAAAATGCAAGTATTGCAAGAACAAATGCACAAAAGAATGAATCTTATCGTAGGAGATGATGAAAGTGAGGATAAAAGAGAAGAAAAAGTAAATACTGATCAAGAAGTAATAGATGAAATCCTTAACCCAGAGGAGGAAACTATTTTTAAGGCCACTTCCAAGATTGGAAAAGACCTAAGTTTGATGTTCTCACATTTTTTGGGAAATCTTAACCTAGAGGAATTGATCAATTGGATCAATGAGTTCAAAGTGTACTTTAAATATGAAGATATTGAAGATCTAGATAGGGTCAAGTTTGTGAAGGCTGAACTGAAGGGTCACACAAAGATCTAGGGGTAGGAGATCCAATTGGAGAAAAATAAAAGAGGGAAGGAAAAAATCACCAGATGGGATTGAATGATAGATAAAATAAATTGATAGTTCATTCTCATAGATTATGATCTTAATCTACTAACGAAAATTTAAGGGTTAAAACAGGTGGGAAGATCTATTCAGGAGTATACAGAAGAGTTCTATCAAGTTCTCATCAAAATAGGCCATGCAAAAGTTGACAAGGAGAAAGTTGTCTATTATCTTAATGGGTTGAGGCAAAGAATTTAGGAGGAGCTAAGTATGATTTGAATAACTAGTATTAAGGAGGTTTACTAGTTTTCCCTAAGAGTAGAGGAGAAGCTAACCAAGAAATATGATAACAAGAATAGTGGAAGAGGTTGTAGTGGAATATTTGGTAGATAGTCTTATGAAATCCAAAATGATGATCAAAAGAATAAGGATGAAGCCAATAGTAATAGTTAGAACTAGAGGGGAAAAAATTCCAATAATTTCCATGACTAGAATAATAGAGATTAGAGAGGAAGAGGAAGAGGGCAAGGATCTAGAAGAGGAGATTTTCGTGGAAAATGTTTTCACTGTGGAGAAGAAGGGCATAGAGCATTTTTATGTTCCCAATAGAAAGGAAAAACCGATAGAAGAATTGAAGGCTAGGCCAGAGTTGTGCATCTCGATGAAGATGCCAGATCATCACATTCTAAAGATGCTGAAAGATGAGAACTCCTAGTTTATAGAAGAGTCCTGTTGAGTGGTGAGAATGAACTTAATAAAAAAAGGAGCTTGTTTCACACAAGGTGCAAATGTGAAGATAAGTGTTGTGATGTGATCATTGATGGTGGAAGTACTGACAATATGGTGTCAAAAAAGATGCTCACAAAGATGAAGCTAAAGAGGTAGAAACACCCACATCCATACCGTATTTCCTGGGTGCAAGATGACCACAAGGTCATGGTCAGTGAGCAATGCTTAGTGTAGTTCAAGATTGGAAGCTACCAGGATGAGGTACTATGTGATATCATACCTATGGACATATGTCATATGTTACTGGGTAGGATGTGGTAGTTTGATAGGAATGATATACATGATGGGCATGCAAATACCTACATTTTGACAAAGGATGGAATGAAACATAAAGTCAAAGCCAATGAAGGATACAAATGAAAAGGTATGTAGTGTTTCTAGAGTATGTTTTGTTGCCAAAAAAAAGTTTCTAGAGGGTATGAGATGTGAGCATATGTTTTTTGCAATAATTCTAAAAGATTACAAAGAAGAAGTACCTAAAAAAGTTGCATATTTGTTGGAAGAATTTCTAGATATTGTATCTAATAATGTGCCTGATAGATTACCACCAGTAAGGAAGATCAATCACTAGGTGGATTTGATTCCAAGATCAAGTTTTCTAAATAAGGAAACACACAAAATGACACTAGCAAAAAGTGAGGTGTTGAATAGACAAGTACATGAGTTATTGAAGAAGGGGTTGATTTGAGAGAGTTTAAGTACATGTGCTATACCTAAAATATAGCACCAAAGAAGAATGGAGAATGGAGGATATGCATAGATTCTTGTGATATCAACAAGATCAAAATCAAGTATATATTTTCATTGCCAAGGATGGATGATATTATGGATTGTTTGAGTGGAGCTGTGTATTTCACAAAGATAGATATGAAGAGTGTATACCATCAAATTCACGTAAGAGAAGGAGACAAGTGGAATAAATCCTTCAAGATAAGGGAAGGGTTGTACGAGTGGTTACTCATACCTTTTGGGCTAACCATTGCACTAAGCACTTTAATGAGGCTCATGAATGAGGTACTGAAAGAGTTTTTGGGTAAGTTTTTCATTATTTACCTAGATGATATTTTGTTCTTTAGTAAGATCTTGGAGGATCATTTGATGCACATACAAAAGGTGTTTGATAAGTTGAGGGAATAAAAATTGTTGATAAACCTAAAGAAGTGAAATTTTGTGAAGGAGTTGGTGTACTTGGGATTTGTAGTTTCAATAAAAGATCTAAAAATGGACCCAGAGAAAGTGAAGGATATCCTTGAATGGCCTACTCCAAAGAGTGCTACAGAGAAAGTTACAGAGCACCTTGTTTTAGCACTTTCAAATTTTAACAAGGTGTTTCAAGTAGATTTTGATGCCTGTGGTACTACAATAGGAGATGTTTTTAGTCAAGAAGTAGACCTATTACTTATTTTAGTGAGAATTTCAATGATGCCAAAAGAAAATATTCTATTTATCTATATTCAAGCATTGAAGAAGTGGATACACTATCTTCTTCTTAAGGATTTTTTTTTTGTATATTGATCATCAAGCTTTGCAATATTTGAATAGTTAAGGAAAATTAAACTAAAGGAATTTGAAGTGGGTTGAGTTTTTGTAGAGTTATACAGTTGTTTTGAAACATAGGAGTGAGAAGTCTAACAGAGTTGCAAATTCTCTTAGTAGAAGACAACTTTTGCTAACAAAAATGTAGATTAAGGTGGTTGGGTTTAATGAACTTGATAATTTTTATATAGAGGTCCTAATTTTGGTGAAGTATGGAAGGCTTGTATAAAACCCATTACACTTGATAGGAAAAGTGGTTGGATTTCATAATCCAAGATGGTATGATTTTAAAAGGAAGTCATTTGTGCATTCCTAGGAGCTCTATGAGAGAGAATATCATCAAGGAAAATCATAGTGGAGGATTGATTGGACATTTTGGGAGAGATAATACCATTTCTTTAGTTGCTAAGAATAATTACTGGCTACAGTTGCAACACTATGTGAAGATGTTAGATGGTGAAAGGAGTGAAGCAAAATACAAGGTTGTATTAGCCATTACTTGTTTTAAAGAAGCTAGGGAGGATGTCAGCATGAATTTCATTCTTGAATGACCTACTCCAAAGAGTGCTACAGAGAAAGTTACAGAGCACCCTGTTTTAGCACTTTCAAATTTTAACAAGGTGTTTCAAGTAGATTGTGATGCTAGTGGTACTACAATAGGAGATGTTTTTAGTCAAGAAGTAGACCTATTACTTATTTTAGTGAGAATTTCAACGATGCCAAAAGAAAATATTCTATTTATCTATATTCAAGCATTGAAGAAGTGGATACACTATCTTCTTCTTAAGGATTTTTTATTTGTATATTGATCATCAAGCTTTGCAATATTTGAATAGTTAAGGAAAATTAAACTTAAGGAATTTGAAGTGGGTTGAGTTTTTGTAGAGTTATATAGTTGTTTTGAAACATAGGAGTGAGAAGTCTAACAGAGTTGCAAATTCTCTTAGTAGAAGACAAATTTTGCTAACAAAAATGTAGATTAAGGTGGTTGGGTTTAATGAACTTGATAATTTTTATATAGAGGTCCTAATTTTGGTGAAGTATGGAAGGCTTGTATAAAACCCATTACACTTGATAGGAAAAGTGGTTGGATTTCATAATCCAAGATGGTATGATTTTAAAAGGAAGTCATTTGTGCATTCCTAGGAGTTCTATGAGAGAGAATCTCATCAAGGAAAATCATAGTGGAGGATTGATTGGACATTTTGGGAGAGATAATACCATTTCTTTAGTTGCTAAGAATAATTATTGGCTACAGTTGCAACACGATGTGAAGATGTTAGATGGTGAAAGGAGTGAAGCAAAATACAAGGTTGTATTAGCCATTACTTGTATTAGAGAAACTGGGGAGGATGTCAGCATGGATTTCATTCTTGGATTACCAAATACTCAGTGAGGGGATGATTCTATTTTTGTGGTAGTTGACAGGTTTTCAAAGATGACAAATTTCATTACCTGCAAGAAGGCTAGTAATGTTGTTCATGTGGTAGAGTTGTTTTCCAGAGAAGTGGTGATACTACATGGTCTACCAAAGAGTATAGTTTCAGATTAAGATACCAAGTTTTTTGGGTATTTCTGGTATACATTGTGAAAGAAATTAAAGATAGATTTGAAGGTCAACATAGACTAATGGAAAGAAAAATGTAGTGAATAGGAGTTTGAGGAATTTGTTGAGATGCTTGATTGGCGATAAGCCAAAAGGACATGATCTAATTTTACCACAAATAGAGTTTGCATATAATAATTCTATCAACATGAGTATTAGTAAATCACCATTCTATATTGTATATGGGAGTAGTCCAAGAAGTTCTTCTAAATTGAGGAAGTCAGATAAAGAAGAAATAAGTAGTGTTGAAGCAAAAAAGTTTGCTAAACATTTGAAGAATATCCACAAGGAGGTGAGGAAGCACATTATTAAGATGTATACATAGTATAAAGCTAAGGTAGATGTGAGAAGGAGGTATAAGGAATTATGGATTGGAGATGAAGTCATGGTTCATTTGAGAAAGGAGTGTTTCCCAATGGGTACATATAATAAGCTGAAAATGAAGAAGTTTGGATTGTGCAAGATAGTGAAAAGGCATGATTCTGGAAATGCCTATGAAGTGGAGTTGCCTGCTGAACTGAATATTTCACCAATATTTAACATTTCTTATTTGACAAGTTATTATGAAGGAGGTGATGGAGATGAAGTGGTAGAAGTGCAGTGGAGTATTTCAGTAGCTAGTTTAGCTATAAAGGAGTTAAGGAGCTATTGGACAGTTATGTTAGCAAAAGTACATGGATTTTTTTAATGAAGAATACCTAGTCAAATGGAAAGGAGGCTAGTAGAAGATTCATCATGGATATCAAGGGAAGAGGTTAACTACCTTGGTTTTCCTCTAAACACTTGACTTCTCAAGTTACCCTGGGTGTCTAATGTAGGAGCATCTTGGGTGTAAGAGAAATCTTGCATCACCCCAAAAATGTTTCCTTTATGTTTCTTGAATAAGGGTTGTCTAAGTGTAGAGTTATTGTTTCTAGAGGCTTGCTACTTAGTAAGTCAGTCATACAAGCTTAGAATGTACTAATTTTAGAGGAGGAGGTTCATCTCAGTCATATCAACCTACCAATTGAGGCTCAATGCCATATCATAAGTATCAATGGAGTTATTGTGAATTTTTGGTATAATCTTTTGGTACAAAAACTTTGGGAACAATTTTGAAGGCCTAAACATGCCCAGATGAGGCTCAAAAACTTGACGAATGGGCACTTGTGCAAATTCAAATTTGTAGATCATAACCATAGGATTATGAAAAGTGGTAATAGAAAATCAAAGAAATGATTTGGAAGTTATGGCCTTCCAAATTTGGGTTGACCAAAACTTCCACAATAAATGTCAAAAATATATTTGGCTGACTCTATGTGTATTGTTTGGGTCTATTGGCCCTAGGTATTAAGTTCGAGTATCTAGAACCTTCCCAAGCGGCATAAAATTGGCTATTTAAGAAATGCTCATACATTGTCTATGGCATCTCTGGGTGATAGCTCACAACTTTCTTTTGCATATTACTCTAATGAAGGCACCCATGTGGGTTAGCATATTGTAATTTAAAATTTTTTAATTCTGTATTTGTTGTAATAATAAGAAGCCCATATTTTGTTCTCACAAATTGTTGTTATTTATTTGTTTATGTTATGTTTTGATGGTCTTAAGGAGAGAAGCCTTCATAAATAGAGTACTTGATAGGTGGTTTCTGATTATTTATTTGTATCTCTTAACTGGGATATATTTATGATAAGTGTAGTTAGACAGTGATAGTAGACATCCTAATGATGATGATCATGAGTGCGCAAGGTCAAAGATCGTACGTGTGAGAAGTTGTAAAGACTATGAGGCGATAGTGACTTGTAGTTGCAAAGAGATGTAATTTTTTGTAATAGCTTAATGTGGTCCTATTATAATTAATTGGGAAAGGCTCAAGACTGAATCAAGGAATTATTTTGAGGATATGGTATAAAGGAAGGCTATTTTCCTTGTGGTGAAAATTTTGTGATTGATTTATAAAGTGTGAATTGTGCAAGTGATATTCAGAGTTGGTAAATACATGTAATCAATCCAAGGGATTATTTGGATGCAAAGTTGGTGATCTGGTATTGAGATCATAAGAGGTTTGGTCCAATCAAGAGGAAAAAGAAGGACCTAAAGTTATTCATTTCTATTATTCTACAAGGAATAATACAAAGACTAGTTAGACAGTGAGTTTGGTGGTCTTACCCATGAAGTTGTTTGGACAATGGGTCCATCTACTTTCTTCAACTCTTAACAAGGTTGGCACAACTCCTAATAGGGTTGGAATATTCTAACATGGATTCAACGTCTCCTAATAGGGACTAATATGTGTTAAATGTATTTCATTGGCTCCTAACATAGTCCATCCTCTTACAAGGAACTTTTATATTAGTACATCATTTTGTGGGTACCATCCCAACCGAGGTTTTCCCTCTATTCAAGGGTTTCCCTAGTTAACATATCTGGTGTTATTGTGTATGTTTATCTTCTTATGGTTATTGATTATATTGTTCACATGGTAAAGGATTAATAATGATGATAAGTGTTTTAATAGTTAGATAATTGATTCAAAACCCCACCCCCACGTGCGCCCCCCCCCCCCAGTTATCTCGGTGACTTTACTTTCTAACAACATATGAAATGAAGAGTGTGAGAAGAGCTTGTCTCAAATCAAAGAATATTTATCACATCCACCTATCCTCATGCCTCCAATTTAGGGGAAGCCATTGATTCTCTACATCTTAGCGACTCAAATTCTCTAGGATTTTTATTAGCACAACATGATGAGAATGGGAAAGAAAGAGATATATACTACATCGAGAACATATTGGTCATTTATGAGCTTAATTACAACAACATCGAGAAGGATTTTTTAGCTGTCGTATTTGCATCACAAAAAAATTGCCCCTACATGATCCCACATACCATGTAGTTGGTTGCAAAAATTGGTCCTTTGAAATATCTCTTGAGTAAGGCTGTGCTTACAGGTAGACTAAAAAAATGGATGATAATTATTTAAGAATTTGACATCCAATATGTCAAATGTAAGGCCATCAAAGGACAAGATATTTTTAATCAACTTGCTAAGTTCCCAATCATAGATAGTGCTCCTATGCAGATTGACTTCCCAGATGCATTTATTATGTGTGTTACAAAAAGAATCTGAAAGATGTTCTTTGATGGGTCATATACTCAAAATGGTATTGGTGCTAGAATTATATTTTTCACCCCTCATGGCTACACCATTCCAAAATCTTACAAACTATTATTCCCATGTACAAATAATATAGCTGAATATGAAGCTCTGACTATTGTGGTAAAAGCACAATCAACTGTCACACTTTTATAAAGGAAAAGGTTAACAATAGTAACACTGATAAAATTCAATGAGAAAAATGTCATATTTCTATTGGGAATTTCAAGATGATGTAAAATGATGAAATGTGTTAAATAGTATGAAAATTATGAATATAATTAAAAAAAAAAAATTGAACTATAATTGACATGCTTTAAAATTTTTTAAAGTTAGTTTTTCTATTGCTAAAAAATCTTGAAAATTAGGGGTTTTACTTCCCCTAACATAATTATATGCCAAATTTTTTTTTTGGTCTGAATTTAATATATATGTTAGAATACATGTATAGCTAGTGCAAGAAATAAAAATAATTCATTTTCAAGCTATGTTTTGTGATTTGTAGCTTTTCAAAGTTAAACTATTCAGAAACTGATAGTTTTAATCTTGTATCAGCGTTCCCCTATGAAATATATACCAAACAAACAATTTTTTTTTTCTTGAAGAGGACTCTATCCTCTAGTACACCATATAAATTTATATATATTTTTGGTTGTAATTTACTTATTTTATTTTTGAATCTATCACTTTAAAAAACTTAACATACCTAATTTCATTATTTAATAAATTAAACATTATTTTTCTACTCCAAAACATATAAAAATTATATGGTTAGATTTGTGATTGAGAGATATATGAAATTCTATTTTAGTTTTCTATGTTTGTCAAATTTTAATGGGAAAATTAGGCCTTAAACTCCATAATTTTAATGAAACATATATTTGGTTGATGTGGTTGCCACATGGGAAGCCACATCAGGGTACTCGGTTGAGCACCTCAGGCCAAGTATCCCTCAAATCCTTAGGATGTGAGAAAAAGTAGTTGGGCACCCCTTAACACATAGGTGCTGACAAGAACCCACATAAACTCAGTCGAGTACCCCTTAGTTGAGGGTTAATTGACCAAGAATTTCATGATGTTTGTTATCCAATGACATTAAGCTAGCCTTA
Source organism: Cupressus sempervirens (assembly GCA_028749045.1). Classification (NCBI taxonomy): domain Eukaryota; kingdom Viridiplantae; phylum Streptophyta; class Pinopsida; order Cupressales; family Cupressaceae; genus Cupressus; species Cupressus sempervirens. The sequence continues at coordinate 374,428,127 of CM053792.1, read as the reverse complement.
GAATAAAAAATAACAGAGCTACATATCTATTGAGATTCCCAACTTGTCATCAATCAAGTGAAAAATGAGTACCAAACTAAGGATGATAAGGAAATAACTTACAATAAATTGATTGATGCCTTGAGGAATTACTTTACATTTTTTACCTTCTAGTAAATTCCTAGAGAAAAAACTAAGGCTGCTGATGTTATGGCAACTTTGGCATCTATTCCACAACTACAAGAGCATGAATCTCGTTTCAATTTCTTGGTGGAAGAACTTCACCATTCCACTTATGATTCCCCTGATGACCATGTCATTTTTACTATTGTTGATTATGATTCCTCCTATTATTCTACCATTTCCTCCTATTTGTAAGACCAAATCATTCCTGAAAACCTTACATACAACGAAAAATGCTAGCTTATTTGTAATTCCTCCCATTACACCCTCATCTTTGGTGACTTGTATAGAAAGAGCTTAGAGAAAAAAATCCTTAGGTGTTTAGAGATAGATGAGTCCAAAAAGGTGTTTGCTGAAGTTCACGACAACATTTGTGGGTCACATTCTAATGGCCTTGAACTTTCTTGAACATTTCTAAGGGTAGGATACTACTAGCGAAATATGCAAGCTGATGTCGTCTGATATGCTAAATGTTGTAATAAGTGTCAATTACATGGCAACTTGATTCATGCTCTTGGGCATGAACTCATTCCTTCTATTACACACTGGCCTTTCCAGCAATCAGTATTTAACTTGTTTGGTAATATTCATCCAAGATCATCTAGCAGACACAAGTTCATAATCACAAAAATTGAGTATTTCATAAAATGGGTTGAGGCTATTCCACTTTCTGTTGCTATAGGAAAACATGTTGCCCTGTTCATACTAAATCACATCATTTTAAAATGTGGTATTCCTTCTTCCATAACCACTAAAAATGGAGGACAATTTAAGAATAAGGACCTAAGACAACTTTGCAAAAAGTTTAAAATCAAGTAACATTGGTCCTCCATATATTATTCTCAAGGGAATGGCCAAGCTGAGGACTCAAATAAGACATTGCTAAATTTTTTGCATAGAACAATTCACAAGTCAGTAAGGGATTGGCACCTACAAATTAATCTAGCATTATGGACCTATAGAACTACCATACAAACTCCCACTTGGGATACACCCTTTACACTAGTCTATGGGTCAGAGGCTATCCTCCCCTTAGAAGTTGAGATTCCCTCTCTGTTAGTCTCTCTACAAGGACTAATCACTGATGAGGACCATAGGGCTATATAGATTCACAAGCTTGAGACTCTAGATGAGCACCAAAAGGTTGCTCTTGACCACATGTGAGCTTATCAGAAGAGGATGTCTATCATTTACAATAAGAAAGTCCAACGTTGTGAATTCCAAGTGGGTGAGCTTTCTCTTAGACAGAACCCAAAGAATCAACAAAATAGAGAACATAAATGTAAGTTTGAGCCTAACTGGTTGGGTTCCTACATTGTCATGACTACATTTGGATTTGGCACCTATTAGTGTTATACACCTGAGGGGGAACAAATCCTTGAGCCTATCAATATTCTCCATTGAAGAAGTTCCATTCCTAAGACTTATTACTAAGCTATTTTTACATATTATATGATCCAAAAAAATCCAAAAAATCATATATGATGTTGAAAAATCCAAAAAATCATATATGATGTTAAAAAAATCATTAAAAATAGAATATGTCCTGAAAAAAATGACCATCCTAGGGAAAACCTAGCAATAGGCACTTTGATGTATCACCAAAAAATATAAAAAATCTCAAAAATACAAAAAATCATCGTAAAAAGCCCTGAAAAAATTTCCAAGTGGTGAAAACCTAGAAACATGTACTCTGCAAGACCCTTGCACCTATGTCTATCAATTTTTCTTTGCACTCATTTGCGTTGGTCTCACTTTATCTCACCTAGCTTGGAATAGATTCTCATCTAGGTCTAAGGGGCACAAACTATTTTTCTTATCAAGGTCTCCTTGTGCATTGGTGTTTCTTTGGCAACTTGTCTTACAATGCTTCTCAACACTTCTCCTTGACATTGAGTGTTTCTCTACACTTTTCAAATACATTAGCTATGGTCTAGGATGCTATGATAGTTCTCACTACTAGATTCAAGTCCTAAAAGAGATGGTCATGTGACTTACACACACACACACACACACACACACACACACACACACACACACACACACACACACACACACACACACACACACACACACACACACACACACACACACACACACACACACACACACACACACACACACACACACACACACACACACACACACACACACACACACACACACACACACGCATGCGCGCACACGCACACATGCGCGCGCGCGCGCACACACACACACACACACACACACACACACACCTAAATGCTAAACTTGTTAAGATTTGATTGAGTTTATTTTTCTTTTCATACTATCTATGATGATTTCTTTGCTGAGTGTTCCCTCCTTATTAGTCTCTCAATGGTGTCATGGAATAGAAGACTAGGGGGCATGGGTCATGTTTTTACTTGTGGGTATACTTTTTTGATCTAAAGTGTTGTGAGTATTCATGTTTTTCCTACTTGAAATTTTGGATCTAAAGTGTATCATCCTTGTCTATTTTCGCAAGACCACACTTAGGGGTTATCCTAGTGCTTATGCCTTGATATAGGTGTAATATTTCTTTACTAAACTTAGGGAACCTTACTGCATTAGTCATATTGACCAATATGTCTTTGATGCTTAGGTTTGGTTCCTACATTTTATCTGATATAGGTCATATTCATATCCTCATAGTTATACTAGTGATGATTGTATGATCTTTCGATGTCCCTAGATAATGATAGATGATGAAAATTAGAGTCTAAATTTTGTGCCCCTTGCAAATACACCTTTTTTCATGCTAGTTTATATTTTAGGGTTCATTTTACTTTAATTTTTCATCTTACATGTTGAGAGAGCTCTATCTTCATCTTTTGTAGACATGCTAGCTAATTATGTTCACCTTCTCTTGCTTCCTCTTACTTCCTCTCGATTATGTCTTTCACTTCTTATCAGTCATATCAATTCAATGCTTCTATTCTTGTCATCACAATGGTTTAATCTCATCATCATATCTAATCTATCCAAGTACCACATTTTCAAATCACAAGTCTATATCATAAACATGAGAGCTAAAAACATCTATGAGAGAGATACATCCATGAGCATACATAGAAAAATTACATTGAAATTTAAAGATAAGTGCTGAAATATCCTTAAAATATCCATCACATGAGAAAGAAAAGAGACAAGTGCACAAAGTCATATACTAAGCCCAGTATCTCATAAATCTAATGATTAATCAAGTACAATATGGGATCCAAAATTTGGATATCTATCTCAAAATATACATCAACATTGCCACAAGGGCATCAAAACCTAGATCTAATCCTAGACCTATGATTGGCTCCCTCCCTCATGAGTAGCCTATGGTAGTTGTAGAGGAGGTGCCCATGTCCTATTTGAAGGTTGTACTAATCCCTCTGATCTCACTGCTCTCTTTGAATATAGAGGCACCCACTATCCTACTAGAACAACCACTATTTACACTCTATGGTAGTATAAAGCCCGCACTCCCTATTTCTCTAACTCTTTTCAAGCCCCTAATAGGTCTTCTCATAAGGATATCTCTTGCCTATCTACCTCTACTTTAGAATCCACTAGCTACTAGTCCCTCATTGCAATCATCATTGATAGTTGCTATAACTTTGCCTCTAACACTTGGATCTGAGCATCTCAAGGATCCTCCTCCTCTCCATATGTGAACTGCTCTGGCCTCTCCTCTTCTCTCACCTCTCTATCCCTCTCCACCCACAACTTCTTAATTAGTCTCCCCTCCTCCTCCTCCTCCACCTCCTCCATCTCCAGCTGACTACCTACTCGAGTCTTGATACTCAATGCATCTCTAGAACTACTACCTCTCTCCCTCCTTTGTACTCTCGGTGACCCATACCTCTCAATAATGCATCTAGAACAATAAACTTAGCAAATAGGTACCTCTATCTCTCTTGAGCATAAATAGGATCTACTCCAACATCTTTGACATCTAGGAGGTAATCCCACCTCTCCCACTATAACCCTACTATCTCCTCCACCAGTACCAAATAATACAACATTGAGAGCCATCCAAGGCTCTCCTCTTTCTTGAAACTAGCATAGGTGGTCATCTCCGTCGACACAACATGTTGCCAACCAAACTCACTCCATACCCATGTGATAAAAAACCTCTCCACAATCTCTAAATGCCAGCCTAGTAATGACCTATTGAAGAACATGTAGCCGAGATCATATGCGACCTCTTGCCAAACCTCACATTCCATGTATGGCCTTCAAAGGTTGATATCTCATCAAAGAGACACTGATAATATGTGATATCCCCACTACAAGGTTGCACTATAAACCTTGAGTATTTATAGACATACGAGTATTTTCACTCCTGGCTTTGCACTCTTAGTCAAATCGCCACAATGTGGTCCCGTGCTCGTATTTGGGGTAATATGACCCCACAAGTCCATGTCCTCCCCTCCCAATAGATGATCTCATGTAGCTCATGGTACATGTCTCCAAGGATGTTTGGTCCCCATGCCATCCATCTCAACCACCCCACCAAGTCCATAATTAGTGTCCCCTAGCCCAATGGAAAGCCCTTCCAGCTTTTGTCAGTCACCAAATTTTGCACCACTAGAGAACACACCATGCAAGCTACTGGCTACTACTCCCTATACCCCTCCACTAACCTCTATGAACTCAGATTCCTATCTAGGATAGTAACATCCTAAAATAACTCCTACACCACAACCCCTCCTCTGTTGGGGTCTAATCATAATGCACTTGTGACACATAAAACTCATGTCAACACTCACAATAATAACAAAAATGAAGTAAAGAAAACATCTAAACATTCTCATCACACTCACTGGGTCTCACTGGGTCTTCATGATAGGACACTCGAAAGGTGCGATACACATTCTCCATGCTAATCATTGCCTCTCTAGTAGGAAAATGGAAGGTGTTATGGTCATTGTGCCACCTCTCTATCAATGCTATTAGAAGATTGTAGTCTAACCAGATATGGGGTATCTATAGCAACTACCCAAACCCCATAGTCATCACTATTCTCCTTTGCTCAACACTATAAAATTTGCACTAACCTCAGCCCCACAACCTTGGGAGCTCTAGTGATTAAACTTGGAAAAACCATTTGCACAATAAAACCATGTAAAAAAACATCAATACCTATCATGATATATCAAAAAAATCTCATAAATTCTCCTAGTTTACTGTGCAAGTGCAAAAACAAAACTTAAAAACTGAAAACATGGAAAAATTATCAAAACTACACTGTGTAATACTTCCTCCTAATAGCATGTGATACTTTTGGCTGTTTTGTATTGTGTGATACTTTACAAAGTACTTGTGTGATACTTTTTAGTCATGCAATACTTTGTACATTCTCATGTGACTAAGGGGTGGTGCTCATACGATGAAATTTCCTATACCAACACAATACTATATTATATCACATGATAGTTCATACAACTTCCGTATGATACTTTTAAAGTATCACATGATATTTTTACGAAAAACCTATTAAACCTAGCAAAAAAAACTAAAAAGTCTCAAAAAATGACTTAATACGCTCAAGAAATTAAAAATTTAGAGGGGCACCATTATCAACAAGGTGGTTATGCAACTAGTTGCACTTGAAATGATGTCTATCAATCATAATCCTTGCTTATGCCATCACTATCTTTCTCAAAATGATCAAAATATCTCAAGATCACAAGGAGCCAAATGAATTGAAAATGACACTTGGACCCCTTATTTTCTTTTGACCCAAATTTGACCTAATTCTTGAACTCCTCAAAATTGTTGGGAAATTGTAACCCTAGCTAATTTTGATATCTAGGATCCATTTTTAGGATCACAATCAAAATATAAGTTCATCTTGATGGTCAAAATCACATTTTAAAATAAACTTCCTTATTTTATGCAATTGGTTAACCCTTTGATGCCTAATATTCAAATCTTAATGGGGCATCATCATTTCTTCATTTCTTAATCATTTCTACTCTCTTCCACTCTTCTTATTTATTTTATTTCACTTCATTTCATCATTTCTTCTCCTTTTGACCTAATTCTATTTCTTTATATTACTTTGTCACACTTAGTAAAATTGGGGTATTCTATCACTTCTTGGTGGTCAATCTTTGAATTTAAATAATTTATCTATAATCATGGACCTTGATTTATCTCAAATTGATTATATTTTTCTCATTTCTACATCCCTCTACCTCATTTTGATTTCGATCCTAAGTGGGCAGGAATATTCTATCATCATTGTAAATTTCTTTTCTGCTATGACTATCTATTTCACAGGAGCATATTTTTGACTTTTCCATTTTCTCTTGATCTATCTATTTGCTTGTCACATTAGTACTCATCTCTCTCTCTCTCTCTCTCTCTCTCTCTCTCTCTCTCTCTCTCTCTCTCTCTCTCTCTCTCTCTCTCTCTCTCTCTCTCTCTCTCTCTCTCTCTCAGTACTGCTACTACTAGACTGTGTATTCAGGATCTTCGTCGAAGTCAGACTTCTCTATCTACTACCACTTGCTTGACTTCTTCATTCATTGACATAATGTGTTCCTAGACCGATCATACATTAGTCAAAGAGGGGAAAATGCAATCACCAATAAAACGGTCACCTAGACTATTAGCCTCCTTCTCAACATTTTGCTAAAATTATTAAATCATTTATCTAGATCAAATCTTTAAAAATTAATTTATTTGATTTTATCATATAGTTTGACTAATATATTCTAAGTTCATATTTAATTAAAAGGAAAATGTCCCCCTTTAATTAAATAAAAGAACCCTTTCATCTCTTATCCTAAGTTGCATGCATACAGTCATTTCTTGATTTTAAAAATAAGAGAAAAGTCTTTTGTCTCACATACAAAAGTCAATTCTCTTTGATTGGTGAAATCTCTCTTGCAAATATATCATGAAAAATTCAACTCCCCACCCTTGATTAGATCTGGTCTCATAATCTCCACCATTTGTACTTCTTTAAAATGGAGAGCTCTCTTCTCATCTAAGGACCAATTTTTTTGCATTAGTGTTATGTTGTATGTTTTTCTATAGGTACTATTGGAGCTCTTGGAAGATTTTGTGGCTTGATACTCATTCTTGCATATCATTTTAGCTTAGTCTCATATTGTATTATCATAGCTTCTTTTATATATTAGAATAGCACATTTGGCCTAATTAGAGGGATTATAACACTTTCATATTGTTAGCTTAGTTTGCATTCTTTGCATTCCATATAGTTTAGTTGTATTTTCATAGCATTTCATGGTAGTTATTGGACACTAAAATCCTTGATCTTGTCTTACAATCTCCCATTTTATGGTGTACTCGTAAGGGGATACATTTCTTTGGATCATCTAAGAGCCATTTCATTTTTATTTGTATTCTTTTGTACTCCATGACTAGGGAGATCTAGGTCAACATGTGAGATTCTCAATCCATGAGATCTCTCAAATAGAAGGACTTAGAGAAGTGCACATTTCTATTTGTACATATAGAAGAGTAAGTAAGAGTACCAGAGGAAAAGACTACATGGAATACCTAGTTCAATATGAAGATAAACTAGTTGAAGCCAATTCATGAATAATACAAGCTGAGTTGGATCTCTATGATTCAAGTCAGAGCATCGGGGTTTCTTGACATGGAAATCGGTTCTTTACTTACCTTAGGTATCTAATGTAGGAGCATCTTGGGTCAATAAGAAATCTTTCATCACCCAAAAATGCATCTTGTTTTTGTATCAGTTTTTTGTTCACGAAGTAGCCACTTATTCCTTGAGTTTTGTGTTGTGCATGGTTAGAATCTTATTGTGGACCTATTTTCAATCCTTACCATAAGAGCACAATAGATGATGTGTCATATTATTTGAGTTCTATGTCATTCTTTTAGATCTCTATTTCCTACAATTTTCATCCAACGAGGTGTGCTATTTGTTTTGGCATAGTTTCCTATGATGACGTGACATCTTGTACAGTTGGGTGCTGACTCAATTTTTTTTTGGACCTACCCTCAAGAGTGTGTGAAAAATTGATACCCATTACTTGAGTTATGGCTTACAACTCCAAGGTAGGAACTATATTGTAATTAAATGTTTGACTAGCTAACTTGTGGTCTAGTTGACTATATGAGAACTTGGTTTTGATGTTAGAAAAAGGGTGATGGAGAGGTAAGAAGGAAGTAAAATGGTAGAAGAAATATTTTGAGATCCTTTATATTGGCTACATCTTGGAAGGCCTCATAGCTGGGCATATTGGATGCTATCACATATATTTTATCATGAGTGTTGTGTAATCAATCAATAAATCTATGAAATATATTGTCTCTTGATTGCAATACTATTTTTTCTTCTGTGTGTACTCTTGGCTAGATTGTTAGGTGATTGGACTCTCATCCTCTCATCTACACTCCCCTGCATCACTATGATAGAGTGTCACACACAATTTCATTTTTATAAAAAAATTATCTTCTAAAATTACATAACTCAATTCATACCATCAAACAAAATATTTATGTAGTGTCACAAATCACACCCCATGAATTTGTGACACTTGAAAATTAAGATTAGTGTATTTAAATGATGAAATCCATGATTAAGCTTTAGAATTTGACATCATGGATCTAAAACAAAAAGAATTCACAACCCCTACCCAAAATATAATGTTGATTTGGTAAAAGACAAAATGACACACAAATATTTGCATGGCATAAATGTCTTAATAATATTTGACATTTAAAATGTGCATATTCTTCATAAGTTTACTTTTTACATGTGTCTCTTTTCCTTGAAACATCCAAAAAAACTACCCTATAAAATCCTCCATCCTTCTCATTTATCACTATTTGGGAATAAAACTTCAAACCTAGCTCTTTCTTTAATCTCAATAGAAAAGGTCTATCCAGATCTAGATACTGTCTTGCAATGACTTAGTCTTCTTAGCTACATACACAAGAAATCATCTCAATAGAGGTTGTCTACATTTTTTATTGGTAACTCTTCTCTATTATCCTTTAGACCTGATATATTGTCCATCTAATCTCAAAGTACATTTATTATCTATTTTAATTTTAATTTTATGTAATATGGATTATCCTCCATCAAGAGGGGGTTGTTTCTATTACTTTATTAATATGATTTTATCTCATACAAACAAGGTTTACCTCCACTAAATAGGGTTTATTTATATTGCATATATTATGTAGTAGTGATTTTGCTCTGTTAATATGGGTTTGTTTCTATTGCTATCATTTATTGGTTTTACTATAAATCTATCTATTTTGTTGTTTTTGGAGGTGGAAACACCAAAATGAGGGTTTAACTATGGAAAGCCCTTATACAACCTTAACATTTTCCCTAATGTCTATATGTGCATATGAAAAACATGTTTTTTGAGAAAAGAGGCATGTATAGGGATGATCCAAATGCATTTTCTACTTTCTATTTACAAACAACAATGTGACATGTAGGTATACATCCCCATAATGCTTTGACATTCAAGATCAAGACTGTGGCCATTTCAGTATAACAATTTTACTATTTTTGCAATCAAATTATATTTACCTCTACATTTTCTAGTATTCAAGCATTTAATTTTTCTATTTATTGAATATATCTTCCTAACTCATCAATAGACTAGTAAAGTGAGGTAGTATAAGGTTCCTTTTCTCTTTGGGTTATCATTATCTTGATGATTGAAATCCCTTACTATACATTTTATTATATGCAATGTGAATGCCTCAATTTTATATTTTTCCTTTAAGTATTTGATACAGTTAGCAAGGCATTTTTGAAGGATAACTTCAATAGGTTAGAATATTCCCCCGATGATCTTCCTAGAGGAATCTCCTACTATTTGAGAGATTAATAAGGGTCCTCCATGATTAAATCTTCCTTATATGAAGAATAAGAAGTCTATTAATATAATTGTCATCTTAATGGTCACTTCAAATCCTAAGAGATATGTCATTTATGTGTGTGCTACTAGCCCTTCTCCTAATGATATTAAATATGTTTATTGTAAATCATTTGGTAATGATTCTCTTAATTTGTTTACTAAGGGTATGTGCACAAAGATGGGGGACCAAAAAGCTGCAACTTTTTGTTTTAACCCCTATCCATAGTGCATACGCACTATACTATGTACATGCTATGTTTTTAATAGTGCATATGTACTATTTAAAAAACCACAAAAGATGCTTCTTTTGTTGTTTTTAAAATAGTGTGTACATATTATAGTGCACACACACCATGAAAAACATAGCGCATATGGACTATAGTGTGTGAACCCTATTAGAAGCATTAAAGTTCACCATTCCCAAGGGTTGGATTGGCCTTGGACATCCAACCCAAAGGCTTGGACATCTCAAAGATGCCTAAGATGTGTTTTCCAATTAGTAAACTCCAAAAAACATATATTTGGTTGTGTGACATCCATCATGTTTTCCCATGGCTATATATCGTTACAATTAGGTTAATTGAGATTATAAATCTCTTTGTAAGCTATCTAACCCTATTTTTTTTTTTTTTGAATTCAGATTATGATAATCCTTTCATCACTAATTTGTTTTCAATGTATGTCCCTTTTTTAATTTCCAAAAACCAATGTGTAGTATTTTGTGGATAGATTTTTTTGTATTTAACCATTTATTGCAACAAGTTACCTTTTGAGAAACTAGACTTCATTCTACACACTTTGAAAAATTGAAGTTTTGATTTTCGATCAATCTTCTATGATTTCTAGGGGCACCACAACAAAATCTTACATTTTTGAGATGACAAGTTAAAAAAATAATTATAAATTAAATATAAAGTAAAAAACTACCAAAAAAATCTAGGATAGACTACATAATTTTAGTCAACTTCTAATCAGAGAGATTAAAAGAATTCTTTTTGTAAAAAATATTTTAGGTGGAGCACACTTGATACTATGTTATAAATTTACTCAAAATACAAGGCCAATTTGTGTGCTCCTCCTTCTTGAGGGACTTAAAGTCCACCATTTAACAAAAATGTAAGTAGTTTAAAAACTAGACTTATAGGGCTACAACTTTTATTTATATCATATCATCAAATATTATGTGCAACTATCTTCAATTTCTTGTTGAAGTTCATATTTGTCTGACTTTAGAAAAAAAGGGTGATAACTTATACCCTCAATTTGGTCCCCCATATTTGTGCTCTTACCCCTAAGTGTACTTGATCTATAGTCTAAATAATTCTTATGAATCTTTTGCTAACATATATAATACTAGAAGGAATTAAGATAATGTTCGATATCCTAGTTTTGTTCTACCACTCCCTCAACTAGATCTTCCACAAGCACCTAAGTCTACAACAAAGTAATCAAGTAACTATGATCTCTTCAAGAAACTTTATGTTACTCTATCTAATATTTAACTCTAGTTATTTAGTTAAATGAACTTGGTTTACTAATATATTCCTTAGGAAGCTCCCCAAAAGGTCTTTCTATCTTATTTCACTAGACTAAAAAATGTGAATGCATTAGTGGGTCATATACATGTGTACACACTAAACATCAATTTCTACATGCATGAACTTATACCTTAAGAAGTAATAAATATAGAAAATATATTTATGGTAACTGTGTATGTCATTGGATTTGTTATAAAGGAAATTCTTGTTGATAGTTTGTTTGGATTGATTTCATAAAGTCAAGGTTATTAAGAACTCTTTGGATATATATTCATTAATTATTTGTGGCTTCAATAGTACAAAAAATGCTTCTTTAGGCACTACGGAGTTTCCTTTGAGGGTTGGGATGGCCACTATTCCAACCATGATATATATGTTACAAGTAAAATCCGTTCCATATGCTTACTTTTTTTTGTCTATGTGGTTAGGGATTTTCAAGATATTGAGTGTGTGTGATGATCTCTTTATCATTCTTTAATGTTATAGGACTTGATGTTTTCATTTGATGATTTAAGCATATGATGGATACATTGATTTTGATCACTTATGTTATCCTTATGATTATGATTATATGATGATGATGTTTTATGCTTAAGATATATTGTTGTGGGCTTCCCATTATTCAAGAGACGCTATCTTAAATGATTATGATACATATAGTCTTTATGCACATGTTATTTTGATCTTTCTATAATGTATTTTTATAAAGGAGAATGATTTATTACTCATTTGTGAGACCTATGCAATTTTTTGAGTTCCTCTTTGCTGATTATGTTATTTGACATATTATATATGTATATGCATGCATGGTTTTTATCACATGGGTGACAATGCAATTACCAAGAATCAACTCCACCTAACTTCATAGGCATCATAATATATTTACATTTCTTGGAGGTGATAGAAGGGAAACAAAATTAAGTATCATTTGATCCTAGCCTATCCATCATTGTGTCTGAGGAACGATCATGATTTCAAGATACCTGGTCACATTGTCATGGTAAATATTGAACCCACATGATTTCAGCTTGTGTATGTTTAGTTTGAGAGTGATATTCTATTGGATCAATGGTATTTGACTACGAATTCATGTTTGTAGTAGTCTACATCAATTTGATACTTTTTATGATATACATATTATTTTATTTTATTTTATCAAATTAATAATTATTGATATTTTGAATATGATTTTCCCATTTTAATTAATTCCCTAAATTGATATATGGTTATTAGCCTTATCTCTAATATATTATTGTATAGCTATCCTATTTAATAGGAGATTAAATTTCATATATAGTATGTATATTTATGAGTTTATGTTGTGATATTAAATGAGATCTATTTAATAAGTGGGTACATTTGTTGTAGAATAATATTATAGACTTTATTAAATATAAACCCTTATTTAATTTGTTGTAGAATAATATTATAGACTTTATTAAATATAAACCCTTATTTAATTTTTGGTTTGGTTGAAATCAGTTTCTTTCTTGTACAAGTTTTTGGGGAAGGGTTTTTATATGCTTTGGAAATTCATTTTGAGGTAGTTTTTGCTAGAGTTGAAGGAAAGATAATTCTAAAAGTTTTTGAAATATAATTTGATTGAGATCTACTAGAGTTTTGTGGATTTTGGGGATAATTTTTCATTATTTGGAGGGAGATATTCTTTTTAAATTAAATATTTTCCATTTAAGAGATCTTTTGGAGGATTTGTGGAGTTTGATTGCCTATACATTCAAGTTTGATGGGTACTTACTTGTTCATTTAATTCTTCTTTTAGAATTGATCTCCATAGGAAATGAGGTATGGATTAAATCCTCTTCATTATTATTCTCAATTGATAATCACATTTTATTGGAGATTTGAATCAGTGGAGACACATTTCAAGGACCTCGTCCCCATGGTGACCTTAGTGATTTTCAATACATTAACACCTCCTATTTTTAAAAAAATCTTTCTCTATTTATATTGCCTTGCATTTGTCCTTATATCTTTAAATGAAATTATCACTCTAGTCAACAACCTATTCTCTCAAGCTCATTTGAAAATTTAGGAATGAGGATATATTTATGGGTAGAGATAAGATTCTTACTTAGTCTTTGTAAAGACTCATTTACCACTCTTTCTTTCTGTAGGTCACCATTATTTTGTAGGTTAAGGAGATAAATTTTTTGAGATTCATAAATGAATGCACCTCTACTTTCAAGAAAGAAGGAGTATCATATGAATTCTGATTCAAAGATAAGTTTGAGTTTGATTGTGATTGTACCTTGAAGAAATTTATTGAATAGATCAAGAAGAAGTAAAATACTTGTTGCTACTCCTCCCAACACAATTTCACCCAAATGCCTCTTAATCTACCCTCTTCCATTGGAAACACTTCCAACATTGTCGTTTGTGCTCCTTATCCCTTGATAGCTCTTCCATGGGAGGCATAGATGTCTAACCCTTATAATTAGATAATTCAAGATGGGGTAGATTGCCCCAAGACATGCAATACTTGGTTCAAGTTTCCATAGTACTTCTCTTATTTTTTCTTAATGATCTTACATATTTATAATAGTTTTTCTTAGGGCTATGTATATAAGAATCAAACTCAATGATATGTATTGTAATATGGTAATAGTGCTAGAATACAATATGGTATGAATTGTAATATGTTATAACAAAACTTCTCCTTAGTTTCTTCTTATATTAAATAGAAAAATAACAACTTAGTATCCTTATCTCCCTACAACTAAGATCCCCCTTATCCCTCTAAGACACCCTACCTCTTCAATGCTCATAGCCCCTTAGCTCTCCAATTATGTCATCACCTTTTCTCTCTTGAACCTATTGTCTTTTTTCATCACCTACTCCTTATATCCCCATGTTCTTCTTATCTATTTTATTTTTTTCCTCCTAACAACACCCCTTTCCTACTATACAATGATTGCCCTTCATCTAATAATTATCACAATGCCAATCAATCTCCCCTCTCATTCGCTAATCTTTTCAACACTTTAGTGATACTCTTTGATGTTTGTAATCCATTCCTTCATTTGTGAGTTTGATTTTATGTCTATGCATCTAAAAAGCAATTTATTTTTGACCTAGTACATAAATGTATTTGGACTTGAACATGAGAAGTGGTATTTAAACTACCTTGAGACTTATCATTGCACCATGTGGTCATCCCTAAATCCCTCTTGTTTTTTTTGTTGTTGTTGATAAATAATATATTTTTAGTGTTAAAATAATAAGTTGAATATGTGATTTTGGTTTGGTAAGAAATCTAAAATAATATGTTCTTGTTAATGTATTCTTCTATGCGTTCCCCCAATTTTCTTCAAATTTATTTTGGAATTTTTTGTTTTGTTTTTATTTTCCTTAAGAGTAGGGCTTGAATTGGTTGAGTTTCAGGGAAGGAAATAAGAAAATTTGAATTGGGTCTTGACCTAATTTTGTCTCTAGAGCTCAACTACTACCCAATTCTACACATTTCCCTTAGTTTGACAAATGCATTTAATTCTCTAATTCTTACAAGTAAATTGAATTGTTTTATCTACAATTGTATTTCATCAAGTTATAATTTTATTTCAAAAATGTATGATTATGTTTCCTAATTTAGTATTTCTATTGAATTATTAATGCCCCACCAGGGAACCCAAAAAAATAAGTCTAAATTTTATAGAATTTGGTGAATTTTTTTTCTTAATACGTTACTTTTGATCATAGGCATAAGAGTGCTAGTAGGCTCCATAACATCACATTTAAGAATCATCACTTAATTTACAATCTCAAGAGTTAGCTTTTATCATCCAATAAACTCCACACGCGTTCTTTATCTATTGCTTACTTAATTTCCTTACTAATATTCATTCTTACTACTTAAGTTAATTCATCTATTAGTGTTACGTCTACTTATGATTTGATACATTTTCCAATCCTAATATCCATTTCCAAATTAGGAACTAATGTCCTAATCCATATAATCAAATATATCTACTTAAATTGAAATAGATTAAAATAATCAACCATACATATAAACCACTTCATCTTCTATTCACTAATTACTTAGATTAGTCATTCTATAACATTATAAAGAGTACATGGTTCTTTTATGCATCATAAACCTATCAAAATAAAAGGAATATACAATGTCTTGGTATAAATTTATTCATTCTTTGAATTAATACAATATGTTCACATAACCCTTCATTTCTCTCAGATACACCCTTTACCCTTTTACCTAGATTTTCATTTCATGGTACATGTATAGATGAATTATTATTTCTTAAAGATTTTACATTACAATGTATAATTTATTCAATGACATGCCACAAATAGACTTCAACAATCCATCTTCAATTGCTACTCAACAAGGATCCATATATAGCCATCCATGAAAACTCGAATAGTACCTTGAGAATATTTTACCACCCAACTACGTGAAGCCATAAATTTTCCACTCCCCCAAGATAGGATATAATATCATGATCCACATAGGTTCTAAGGTAGTCTAAGGCTTATACCCAAAATCAAGTACAAGGTTACCTAAGGCCAACATAAAGCATAATGCTCAAAATCAAATCACAAAGAAAAAGGACAACTAGATGAAAAAGAATGTGTGAGAGGTTTGAACACATCTAGATAAGTGTCATCATAACTTTCTATATGTTAGGATCCACCCCTTAGGCTTCATAATGTCCTATTGCATAGAACATCTTTTTCCTATGTACTCAACCTGGAATAGATACTGTCTAGTATTCATGGGATCAACCCCCTAAGCTAGGGACTTCTAAGTTATGAAGCACATCCATACTCTGAGTACTCCAACAAAACTTCCATATTTATCTTATTCAGAGTGAAGCCCTAAAACCCCGTAACCCATTAGTTTAATTAATGTTATCACTTATTAGCCAGCTCATATCTAGAGCCGACCTCCACGAGGCTCTAATCTAGAACACATAGGATCTCTTGGAAGCCACTTC
>CM053792.1:374214076-374406576 GCA_028749045.1 Cupressus sempervirens | reverse complement strand
GTTTACATATATCTCCTAGATTTTAGCTCACATAGTATAAATGGGAGGCTTGTAACTCCCATTTTGTTAGTCTAGCTTGAATTGCATTTGTATTCTTGATTCTTGGATACTAGAGCCCTTGCTCTTATTGATGAATCTCTTGTTCGATGGTGCACCTTGCAAGGGTTGCATAGCTTGGTTCATTTGAGAGCCACCATTTCACTATTTTGCACCTTTGCATGTCATAGCTATAGCCATAAGCTGCCTCTTGATATGCTCTCTTTCATGGATATTCTTGAGAATAAGGGTTTATATAAGTGTGCCTACTTTATGGCATACAAAAGTCTATTATGTAATTCATTTTATTCAAAACTTACACTTATAACAATTAAACTTTAAGATTTGGTTAGAATGTAACAAAACTAATTGTCTCTTGCATCAATAAACTATGATCAAACTTATGAAAGTAATTTAAAAAAAGATGTAAAGTTTAGACTTGGATTTTAGGAAAAATGATTCTTATTTTTATATTAAAAGCAATAAAACTAAGGTGTTATTTCATTACAACAAGTCCTAGAAGCTAGCAATCTAAAATAATTAAGATGCATGTTAATAACACATTGACGACTCTAGTAATGCTCTAGTCCTATATTCTACCACATGCTAACACCCTCTTTCTCATTTTTTTATTCAAAAATACATTAACAACTCTAACAATATAAAAAACCACTACTAATAAAATAAAGAGATATTCAACACAAACTAACATCCATGACAACATAATAATATTTTCTTTGGCCTTCAAAGAGAACCTTCACATTGGAAGGAAACACCCCTTGGTCCCTCCAACACCTTAATCGTGAAAGCCTTAATCCTAGAGCAACCACATCCACCACACTATTGCCTCTCTATAGGTGTGGTGTATGACAAAACTATCCAAGACTAGAAGAAGACTTTTGATATCTTCCATTATATCATTAGAGGACCAGTTGATCTTAATTAACCATTTTGACAAAATGATGCTTGTTATTATATTTTATTTAGTAAACACAATTAAATAGATTAAAACATTCACCTAAGTATTATGATTACTTTTCAATAAATCTGTATGTTTACACACAATATACAATTCTTATAATGAGTTTATTCAATCTAAATGTTATGAATTCTCTTAGATACATTCTCTCTCTAAATATATTAGTCTCATAGATATTAGACTTCTATACAATTCTCTATGATAACGAGAATGAGAATTATTTTAATAAATTGAAATCTTGTTAAGATAAATAAGTTGATAAGATAATCTAATATAACAATAATAATAATATACTGAATATTATCCATGTTAACTCAACAAACAAGATAAAATAATCAAAATATATATTAAATACTAAAAATCCAAAATACTCTAACACACATATATCCACTACTATACGAAATTACTATTGAAAAAAAAAAAAGATTTAGGTTAATTTCAATCATTGTACAAAGCGTGTAGCTGGGCTCCAACTTGTTTGCCATTTGCCCATAAATTTGCCTAATTGAAAACCTATTTAATTGTGCAATGGAGGGGAATCATCCACTTAAGGCAAACTTACCATTATAAAAATACATAATGTTTTTCTCGCTTTTGTTGGGCACTTTGAAACTGAAAAGCAAAAGGTAGAGATCTCATCCGACCCAGGTTCGAATCCCAACCCGAAAGCAAAAGTGAAGAGCATCTTGGTGATCTCCTCACTTTAAAAACAAGAGAATTTGCCAACCCAATCGTTTGTCGTGATTCGGAAATGCTGTTTAAGTGCTCTTATTCAATTAAATAATTAACTAATTTGCAACCGTCCTTTTAACTCTGTGATAATGATGGCATTCATTTTGCACAAATAAAAATATGAAAAAAATAAATGCACGTGTATCATCTCTTGTGGGGGTGCCTACCAACAAATTTTAATCTCCCCATAATTGGTCTTCTTACTAGTTATGATTCATTATTTTTCTTAATTAAAAAATATATATAATAGAGTTCTATAAATATTGATCAACTCCTTTTATCATGAAATAGTTAAATATTAATATTTATTTTTATTTTAGTGGATGAAATAGTTAAATATTAATATTTATTTTTATTTTAGTGGATGATGCAATATATTTTCTATGCAATAGGTCATCTGTTTGAGGAGAAGATATAGCTAATAGTTTTTTTTTGGAGAGAGGTCTTCTACAATGTCTTTTTAGCTATCTAATAGGAAATATGAGCCAAAGGTCAAAAGGAATACAAGAGAAAATGATTAATCCGAATCATTTATTTCCAAACAAAATTTACTATTTTGTGACAATGAATTATGAATTTTAAAAGAAGATAATATAAGAAAGAATATATAATCTATTTTTATGGTCCATCAAAGATTTAAATCTAGGTGGGAACTACCATCACTTAACCAATGCACCACCACTTAACTAACACACTAAGTACTTAACCCCATTTTTAAAATCAATTATTTGATCTAGTTTTATAAACTTTTAAGAGATTTATTATTATTCTAATCTAATTCTTTTATTTTAAGATTTTCTTTTTCTTTTTAAATAAGTTTATAAAATGTTTTCCTTATTCCTATATATATATATATATATATATATATATATATAATTCTTTTATTTTAAGATTTTCTTTTTCTTTTTAAATAAGTTTATAAAATGTTTTCCTTATTCCTATATATATATATATATATATATATATATATATATATATATATATATATATATATATATATATATATATATATATATATATATATATATATATATATATATATATAGGCTAAAGCCAAGATTAATTATTATTTGTTAAGCTTGAGTAAACTTAAACCCAAGACCTTTTATATAAGATGCTCACAATTTACCATTGCGTTTTAGGTTCTTGCCTTATAGTTTATTATAATTTTAACTAGCAATCACACCTTAGTGTCCAATGGGTACACTCAAGAGATGTGGAAATTTATTTAGAATTTTTAAAAATATTTTCTCCCATACATTTGTGTAATATATGAGGTCAATTGACATTGGTCCATTTAGCATAGGATTGTACTTGTGCAATGAAAGTCTCAATGAAGAAGTGGTAAAAAATAGTGAGGTGAAGAGATACATGTAGAAAGAGATGTTAATATCTACATATTTGTATTGGTGTCGGAATCTAACTTAAATGAAATCTTTCTGAATTTCTCGAATAAATTTATAAAATGAGACCTACAATTTAACTATATCTAATTTAATTTAATTTAATTTATTGAATAAAGAATTAAAAATAAATTGCTATAAGGTTTCTATTTAAGTAAATAATAAATTGAAAGAAATGGTTAGCAATTTCCCCTGATGTTTAGTAGCTTGTGTAATATGCTCAATCAGTAGAAGCGATGAATGGACCAACACTGTTTACGACATCTCTTCGAAATTTTGTAAAGAAAAAAGTCAATATTTTAGGTAGAAAATACTTTTCAAGAAAATGTGATAGCAAAGTTATGCCATCTTATAATGAACAGTTGAGATTGTTTTGATGACTCTCCATGATTTCTCACCCTTGATGGGAATTTTAGCTCTTCTCTTTCAAATAGGGAGTAAAGTTAAAACATATGAATTAAATAAAATTTATGATTATAATAATATCCATTTTTTAGTAAACAAGATTGAAAATGACAAGCAAAAATGATAGAAAATATGGTTATCCCACAAAAATATTAGAATAAAATTAGATATGATTTGTGTGTAAGTTTCACAAATTTATAATAACCAACCCATTTCTATAAATCTGAGTGAAAAAGAGCATTCAATGATTTAAAAAATAATAAGGAATTCTATTCAGATGCAAAAATAAATTCCTATCATATACAAAATGAGTCATTCCATTACATTGAGAAGACATTTTCTATTTAAACATAAAATATTTTATTTATTTGGAAAATTGAGTCCAAACATAGGAGGAAAGTATACAAGGGGAAATGGCAATAGATTGTAGTGTAGGAGCATTAAAAAAATTACCATTTTCCTTTCCCTATTTACCAATTTCAATTTTGTGGCCATGATTCTATTGTGCGGTTAGGGTGTTGGAAGAATGATTAATGGGCAAGTTGGAAGCGATGAGGGGAGAGGGATTAAATCAAAATTATGGTTCAAGGCAATGAAAAGAAGATACAAAATTAGAGGGCACCAAATCTTTGCCTTCAACTCCTCCTCATCATATTCTACACTCTCACTCTTCTTTTCAACAACACCTTTTCTCTCCTCTATTACAACCTTCTCGACAATAGTGCTCCCCACTCTAATGAAGCCCTTCCAATGTACAACTCCATTAAATTCTTCTCCCATCATCCATGAAAAATTATCACCATGACCATAAACGACCTTGCTATGGTAAAATCTCAAAGTAGGTGTTTCGTCACGAGAACTAACATCCACAATACTATTGCTAGGTCATAAAATGCACTTGCAAATTGCTCATTTCCATTCTCAAAAGCTTTGCTGGTCCGGTGGATATTTTCAGTGAAAATTGAAGTGTCTTCAAATCTCCAATTTTTTGCACCATCAGAAAGATCTCAGCATCCTGATTCCAACGCAACTTGAACGGAGTGAAAATGATTCTATTCGTGCAAGTTATGTTTGGTCAAATCGGGACTAGAGGCTGTAAAAGGGGAAAAAAATAATCATCTCAAAAGTATTTGACCATGGATTTCAAATGAAAGAGCTCGTCAAAAGCTTTCCAATAGCGTTCATTTCATCAAGAACGGAGATTGGATGTAAAAGTTATGATCGTTTCAAATTCAGGTAAAAGTATGGATTTTGATGATGTCATCATGACATCACAAAATCATAAAGAGAGGGAAAAAATTCAAATTGAAATTAAAATGGTTATTTAATTCGAATGAGATAATGGGAGTTGAACTCCTAACCATTGGCCTCCTAAAATTAAGGCCAACCAATGGGCTATTTATAATAGATGAAATATTATGGGAAGAGTTGTTATCTATTCATAAAAAATCCGCCCAATCTTATCTAAATAAGGGTATTTGTTGAAAACAAACCCTTAATTATGGTATGAGATCATAACAAAATAATGGTAAAAGGGGCAAATTCGAAAATATGTAATCAAAATAGGGGATTATTTTTGTTAATTGTTTTAGCCCATTTTTGGCTAAATTTGATGTATAAAATGGGGGTAGTAGGCTTTGGAAAGACATTCAGGTGGTGAGAACAAGAGAATGTTTAAGAGATTTTTGAAGACTATTTTGCACGTCGAGGGCATGTTATGCTGATGTGTTTAAGGGAATAAGTCTTGGTGCATTTGTAATTGATTTTGGAGAATAATCGGTCGTACTCTATTGGAGCCGACTCGGAGACGTAGTCACATTTGTGGCAAACTCCGAAATCAAACTTTGTTTGCACTCTCTATCTTCTTCTCTCTCAATTCTATTTATTTTACCTTAAATTCTTAAGTTTTGATGTATAATTTCATTTATGTATGCATGTAATAAGACTTCTGCTAAAATTTGATTTTATTTAAGCATTCAATACTGCAATTAGTCTAGATCCATCAATCAGATCAAGTGGTATCAAAGCCTAGTTGACTATTATTGCAGTTGTTTTTTTTTGAATGCTAACAAGGTCTAGGATTCAAAAGGGTGAAGGCAAGCTTGAAGAATTTAATCCTGAGATTGGGAAGCGAAGAACTTTTCCAAAGATGTCTATTTCTGGAATGGAGGTTCCTGATGAGATCAGTGAGCAGGAATTCTGAAGAGCATTCCTAGAGATGAAGGCTAAGGTGGACATTCTTTTTCAGGAGAGACAAGAGCGAAAAGAACGTGAAGACAAGAAAGGGAAACATGATGGAGATGGTGACAAGAAACCAGATCCACCCTCTTCTTCTTCTCCTCCCTCTTCTCCTTCTTCTCCATCTTCTCCTCATTCTACTTCTTCTAATCCTTTCAAGAGTGGGTATAAGCCTAAGATCAAATTGGATGTAAAATTTGACTTACCTAAGTATTCTGGTGAACTTAATGTTGAAAAATTGGATGATTGGATTCAGCAAGTAGAAGTATACTGTAGAGTCCAGAACCTATTAGATGATGTTGATAGGATTCAATTAGCTACTCTTAGGTTAGGGGGTACAGCTTTAACCTGGTGGGAGAGTAAGACTAAGGCAGAAGTTTCGGAACATGGTAAAGTTAGTTTAACTTGGGCAGGGTTTATTAATGCTCTTAAGAAGCAGTTTTATCCCCTAGGACATATGCAACAGTTAATGATGGACTCGCAAATGTTTAGGCAAGGGAAAGATCAAACTGTTCAAGAGTACACCCATGAATTTAGGAAAAGGGTTATTGCTTTGAATGTTCCTTTGTACACCCAGGATACGTTGTTGAAGTACATAGGGGGTCTGCATTCCTACCTTAGACATTCTATTTTGGTATTGAACCCTTGTAATTTGGATGAAGTGTCTGTTCAAGCTACACACTTAGAGTCAAGGGGTAAAGGATCTTTTATTGATAAGTTTGATGATGAAAACTTTGTAAAGAAATCTTCTAAGGTTACAGAGACAGGGAAAGGAAAGAAGAAAACTATAGTCAAGAAGGATGATAAACTTTCTTGCACTCATTGTGACAGGAAGGGTCATGATGAAGAGCATTGTTGGCAGTTGCATCCTGAACTAAAGCCTAAGTGGGCTCAAAGACGTAATCAGAAACAAAAAGGTAAGGAGAAAGTCGCAAATGTTGTTATGGATCTTGGTTCAGATTCAGATGATGAGACTAAGATAACAACAATGGTTTGAAAGGTAAAGCTCCTATTTCTGGTATTTCTATTCATAGTTGTGCTTCTTCATCTATAGTTAATGATTTCCCTAAAGATAAGAAAAGGAATGAGTTGTTTCATTTAAGGGTTGTTGCTAAGAACACTAAAATTGATGCACTCATAGATAGTGGTTCTCAAGTGAACTTGATTTCTGGAAGTATTGTAAGGAACTTGGGATTGAAAACTACATTACATAAGAAACCTTATCCACTAGGCTGGATTTGTGAAAATGATAAGTTGCAAGTAACAAGACAATTCACCTTAAGATTCACAATCACTAGTAAATTTGTGGATGAAGTACAGTTTGATGTGGTTCCACTGGATATTTGTGGGATAGTGCTTGGTAGCCCTTATCTTTATGATAGAAAAACAATTTTCTATAGGGAAAAGAATCATTATCACTTGTTTAAAGATGGCATTCAGTATATTGTACATTCTCATAGGATTAAGACTGATCATTCTTTTGCAAACACAGGGAAGTTAAAGAGGGTAATTAATGCAAGTAAAGAGTTAACTCTTATGTCTGTTAGTACAGGTGGTTCTACACTTGAACTTGGAGTAGCTAACCAGGGTCAGATGTTGCAGGATGCACCCGCAGAACAACATGAGGGAATGATGATTGAAAGCATTGATGGTTCCTTGGGTAAAAATGTTCCTGTTGTTAAGGATCGATATGTTGTTGACTTATTCTCTTTCATTTCTGCATTATTGTTCAACTTGATGCTAGTCAATGTTTGTTGGTTAGTGGCTACAACAATTGATGTAGATGCTTATGGAAATGATAGAATAATGTTTATGATCAACAATGTTGTTGCAGTCTTTATTGTGCTTGTGAGCCAGGTATTCAGATGTATAGATGATACAAGACAAGTAGGGAGGCCAAGTCCTCACTTTATGTCAGAGTAAATGTCACTGTTGGAGGTCCAAAAGGTCTTCAGTGGGGAGGCCTAATCCGGTGGATATTTTCAGTGAAAATTGAAGTGTCTTCAAATCTCCAATTTTTTGCACCATCAGAAAGATCTCAGCATCTTGATTCCAATGCAACTTGAACGGAGTGAAAAGGATTCTATTCGTGCATGTTATGTTTGGTCAAAGTTTGGTCAAATCGGGACTAGAGGCCGTAAAACGGGGAAAAAGTAATCATCTCAAAAGTATTTGACCATGGATTTCAAATGAAAGAGCTTGTCAAAAGCTTTCCAATGGCGTTCATTTCATCAAGAACGGAGATTGGATGTAAAAGTTATGATGGTTTCAAATTTAGGTAAAAGTATGGATTTTGATGATGTCATCATGACATGACAAAATCATAAAGAGAGGGAAAACATTAAAATTAAAATTAAAATGGTTATTTAATTCGAATTAAAAGAATGAGTTAATGGGAGTTGAACTCCTAACCATTGGCCTCCTAAAAGTAAGGCCAACCAATGGGCTATTTATGGTACATGAAATATTGGGGGAAGAGTTGTTATCTATTCATAACAAATCTGCCCAATCTTATCTAAATAAGGGTATTTGTTGAAAACAAACCCTTAATTTTGGTATGAGATCATAACAAAATAATGGTAAAAGGGGCAAATTCGAAAATATGTAATCAAAATAGGGGATTATGTTTGTTAATTGTTTTAGCCCATTTTTGGCTAAATTTGATGTATAAAATGGGGGTAGTAGGCTTTGGAAAGACATTCAGGTGGTGAGAACAGGAGAATGTTTAAGAGATTTTTGAAGACTATTCTACACGTCGAGGGCATGTTATGCTGATGTGTTTAAGGGAATAAGTCTTGGTGCATTTGTAATTGATTTTGGAGAATAATTGGATCGGTCGTACTCTATTGGAGCCGACCCAGAGACGTAGTCACATTTGTGGCGAACTCCGAAATCAAACTTTGTTTGCACTCTCTATCTTCTTCTCTCTCAATTCTGTTTATCTCACCTTAAATTCTTAAGTTTTGATGTATAATTTCATTTATGTATGCATGTAATAAGAATTCCGCTAAAATTTGATTTTATTTAAGCATTCAATACTGCAATTAGTCTAGATCCATCAATCAGATCATTTGCACCCATCAACGACTTCAATCCTTAATTGAGTGTCTATTTAACACTATATTTAGTCTCCAACCTCCACTGTTACTTGTGATCGTATAATCAATGATATAATTACACAAAAAGTGGGGGCCTCAAAATAGCTTGGAAAATGGCCATCTTTAGTGTGTGGTAATGATAGAGGCAAAAGTAGTCCCATTAGGAAATATCATACAATCTATTTAATTCATTGTACTTTTTCAATTAAAATTATAATATGTAGTGCAATAATAATGTATCCACAAATGAAAAAATGGTATCATATTTACATAAGTGCTAAATAGAAAAATTAAATAATTATTTTTTATGCAATACTATAATTTGTGAAACCTTCATCATACAATTATAAGTTTTTGTACAACCTATAATTTTAATTTGTTGTTCTTTACATTTATCTCAAATGTTATTTTTCTGGGATCGTTTATGCAAATATATAATCATGGTCACTGTGATTGATGAGGTCCAAATGTAGATTTGGATCTCATATAAATATGAGAGGAGGAGACATGTCTCTATAGTTAATCACCATTTAATTAATAAATAACTATATGTATAACTCACCTTTAAACATATATATATATATATATATATATATATATATATATATATATATATACTAACCATATATGTAATATAATATAATATTATTATACTATTATATTATATATATATATACACACATATATAAAATATACATAATGCATAATATATATAATATATATTATATATAAGATACTTATCTTAAGGATAATTTATCATCAATGAGGTAGCTCTGATAAAATCAATCCGATAGAGGCTACAAAAAAGTCATGTCCCATAGAGACATGTGGTGGTGAAACAATTACATTCAAGAACTTCATAACACAATAGTCTCTTCTGATCATAAGAGCCCAATTAGTTAAGTAATTTATGAATACATAGATGTCTATATATATACACACACTTATCAATAATATGAGACATAAAACAATATTCATATAAACCATGAATACAAATACTCAATGTAATGAGTATATCACTTTGACTGGTGCTATACTTCAACACTCCCTCTTAGCAAGGGAGAAGTGACAAAAAAACATTTTATAAGATATCAGTAAAAAGGATATCTATACACAACATATTATCTGACTTTAACATTTTGAAATAGTGACTTGTCAAATAACTACAATCACAATGTTATAAGCACTATCATAACATATATTATGATCTCTAATTGTCTGAAATGATATCTAGAGTAATTATAATGCATTCATTATCAATAATCTCTAATTGTCCCCAAAAAAAATCTAAAAATTTCATGATAACAGGCCTATAATTTGCAAGATCGTCATCTTACAAAGATTACCTTCTGTTTGTTCATTATCATGGTGTCTGGGAAAGTTTGACCCAACGAACCATGATAACAAGTCTACCATTTATAAGATCATCATCTTATAATGGTTCCTTCTATTTATATATGTCAATGAAAGATCGTCGCCTTTCATTACATATCATATGTGAAATAGTAATCACCATGAACCCAATCAGAGTGTGGTACAAAGGGTTTTCACCTCATACTTCTCTCTCATAGAGAAGAGAGCATTATAAATAATTTCTCTTAGAACTTCTCCTCAAAGAGAAGATATCATCCACAAAGGATTGTATCTCAAAATTTTTCCCTTTGAACATTGATCCTAGGAAGTCAAGTCCTCTAGTTACTTCCTTATAAATTCTCTTTACCCAAGGATACTTGTCGAACTAATCACTTCCCTCATGATTTATGTAGGAGTAGGCCCATCAACATCATGCAGTCACTAACATGTATTTCTAGACTCCCTTTGAGTATCAATCTTCTAAGCTCCCACATTGCCTTTAAAGAAGTGTCATACTCCCTCTTAATGTAGAAGAATCTCATAGTCCCAATCATCAAAGATGAGAGCCTTATTTTATCCGTCTTGATCATCAGGGTCTTTGGAACTACTATCATTAGATTGAGTCTACACAATTTTTAGGTAGCATATGTAAAGTATCAACCTTATAGTATGTATAGAATTACAAATAAATGAATAGATAAATGTAAAAGATATAAGTACTTATTTTCCCATGAGGGTCATGGAATATCTCCTTTTCTAAGGATGGTTCAAGTGAGAATGAAACATTGCCTATTATTCCTCCCCACAATGTAAAATTCCCAATCTTATATCGTTAAACACTTTTACATTACATCAAATTTGACAACTTCTTTGGAAGTTCTAACTTGCTCTTTTCATCTATTGAAGCTCCAAACATTCATTAATCTTAATAGTGGAAGCGAACACAAACTCGTCCACAATACACCAATATCTTGATTGAGTATGATTGTGCCACTTGAATGACTCTATAACTCATACATGAAGTATCATTTATCATATATCATTGATGGTTCAAATGAAGTCACCATTTTCATATGATGTACACAAGGAGTAGGCCCATTAATATCACATAGTTACATGAATTATAGTCCTCTTGATTGTTACAATTTATCGATCATTGAAGATTCTATCACAACATGGTTTACTCCCTCTGGATCAATATGACCGAGATCACCAAAGATTGACTGAATCATATCCTTTATCTACTCCTTTTCTTTCAAGGTTTCTTGAAATCTCAATCTCCCTCTTCTTGCAATAATAATCTCAAAGGAAAAGATCAAGGCACATAGCTCTTGGTTGCATACAAATAAGAAAGAGAGATTACAATAATACTCAAGGATAATAAATAGTTTTGTATAATTATATAAGATCGTTCAATAAAATAGAGATAAATATCTTATATGCTTTGAACATATATACTCGGTCCCCAATATATATATTTTAATCTATATTTTAAACATATTATTTGATTATCAAATAACTAACAATGAGTATGAAATTCTTATTCAAATAAGGAATAAGGAAGTATTACAAACATAGTTTTTACATAACCAAATATTATATTAGTCACCATAATGATAGTACAATTTACATAATATTTTCTCTGTTCTTAATATACGTATTGTTTTATACACCATGCAAATATGTAATTAAGATAAGCACATATATAATTCAAAATATAAATGTTAGTAGTTTAACTCATGTCTGGTACTAATAGTAACATAAATATATTTTTCAAGATTCACATTATAATATTAGATCCTTTAAAAATATACACATTATTCCATAAATAAAAAATTATATCTATACCATTTGAATGGACTCTATTTCTATCTATAATCTTTATAAAAATTCAATATGCATTCATATATAATTGATCACAACTTATATATTTCATTTACAAGATCCTATAATAATATATTGAACATAGAAAGGAACATTAGGAATTAGTAAAACATGCCTTTATTTAATTCCATGCAACAAGAATATTTTTGTACTAAGTGATACATTTAAAAATATGGGATTCACACTTCCTTATGGTCCTTCAATCACCATTGCTCAATCTTCATCTGGTCGCTACTAATTGTTTAATAGATGTCATCCTCCTTTTCTTTTTCTTTATTTATTTTCTACCAATGTCCTTTTTGTTTGAACAATAAAAGGTTGTCTTTCCATATGTTCTTTTTATATTCAATTCCAATCTTTTGGTCTCTTAGTCCAAACTGCTTATATTCTTCTAAATGCTGATAGGAATGATTTTTGTAGACTTACATCTTTTCTCCTCACTATATATTGATATACCCTGGTTGGATTTTTGATTCAAGGGGGAGTTTTGTACAATCCCTATTTCTCAAGCGATGCAATCGTATGCCCAATTTTCTCAATGGTGGAGTAGTGAAAAATTTATATGGGGCATTTGCAATAGAATTTTGGATGGCTAAAGATGTGACACATTAACATTAATTCAAAGTTGACTTAAGTGTTGGCTATTTGGAAGAAGATATTTGACCAAAATATTAACAAGGAATGTAATATGTAGTGGATACGAACTAGTAGCAGGCATGGGTGATGATGCTCTGACTGTTGGAATTACAATAGGAAAGGTAAACTTCTTGGGGGGGGGGGGGGGGGTGAATCAGTAGTTCAAAATTTTAACCCATAAAATATTCACCACACATCCATCTCACATATTCAATAAGTAAATTGAAATATCATGTAAAGCATGTAAACAAGTAATCATTCACACATACATGACACCATATATGATTACCCAGAAACCCTCCAATGAGAAGGTAAAACTAGGGTGGGAATGACACCCATAAATCTTTACTACTATAGTCATAAAGTGTATCCAATGAAGGTTACAATGTTTGATCATGAAACATGATCCACTCTATGAAACATCTGACTTGTTAAATGCTTACAAAGATTGTTAGGTATTACCTTATTAAAGGATTTTAACACCCTATTAAAAGTGTGCCTTGTTAAAGGACTTCAACTCACAATAAAGTAAGCACCTTGTTAGAGGATTTCAATACAACTTGTTAGGACTAATCTGTTAAGAGATTTAACTGATTCACATGTTAGAATGTCTCAACATTAATCCTATAGTTAGTACTTTGTTGCTTGATGATAGATCACCTCTAAACTAATGTATTCTTGATCCTTCTTGATCATATGTCTCTCTGCTATTCACTATTTCCTTCTTTTGTTCTCCTTTAATTGATTTTGCAATGCTATTTCAAATCATAATACATTGGTCACCATGAATGTCTTGGTTTTGGCATGCAAAACTCTCCTTGATCATTCATGCATTCTCCTTTCACTCTTTCTTGAAATTTAGGGTTTGTCCTCCTTAAGAAGATCTAGGTGACTTAGGGTTAGGTATGAATCAATGACTATGATTCATCCATTTTGCCACTTAAACCTTCCCTTTACCTAATTGGATGCATATCATTCATAGGGATCCCAACTTAAGATTCGTCCTTACCACCAAAATATCATAATTCAATATGTAAGTCGACTCAAAAATGGTTTACATAGTAGTTTGTGCCAATACAAACAAATATGACAAAACTGTATTACTTGGCATCTGAAGTCTCTGATGCTTGGCATATACTGATTTCAGTACTATGACTTAGCATCTAAATGACTCAACATGCACTACTTGCTTGGTTCTTGAATGACTCGACGTATATAGTTTGCTCGACACTTGAGTGATTCGACACATGAGTGACTCGACACTCACTGTTGACTCAGCATGCTCTAACTGATACATGTGCTCGACATATACTACTTGTTCGACATGAACTAAGTAAATGAATTAAGTGTATAGACACTCACTTGTCAAAACCAATCTAAGATAAAAAATCTCCCCCTTTGACATGAGTGTCAAAAACACTTGGTTATGCATTAATACTTTTATTCTTCCAAGCATAACATAACATAACATAGCTATTCGACTTTTGTACAAAATTTCAAAATATCAAAATTTTACACCAACTTATAATGCAAAATCTGATAACTCCCCTTGAGTTGTTTGATCTGGTTCTGTACTCAAAATGTTACTCCTGTTGTGTACACAATCTCTTGTTGTTCTTTGCTTGCTCTCCCATGCTTGCTCCCCCATGCTCTTTCTCCCCCTTTTTGACACTGATGTCAATGGGTTATACACTAATAGTGTGTTTTTCCAAGAAAGGTTTATGGACCTCAAGAATAATCTTAAGAGTGACATCCCAATTGTTACAAGGTTCCTCCAAAGACTTAATTTCAATGGCTAGATCAACAACAAGGTGTACTAGGCCATCTAATGTAGATAGAGTGGGGTCTTTCTTCATAAAAGTTTCCACATACCCTAAATCCTTGTGCAAAATATCCATGTGAGGAGTCAATGTAGTCTAGATGCTTATCACTTTAGCACTTATGTTGGCTTCATTTGTAGATAATGCTGATAACTGACTCTAGGTTTACAATAGGGTTCACAAGTGTTTCTCACTTTGAGTTGGAGTCATGGAAAATTTAGCTGTGGATGATTGCATTTGATTCTCCAAGCTTAATATGTGATTCCTTATTTCTTGTGTGAATAGTGTAGGGTTACATAGTTTGGTGTATAGAGAGAAAATGTTTTCAAGTACCTTCTTCAAGTTGTCTATCTTAGTTGCCAATGCAACTTGTGTAAGTGCTATATTGCTGGATATCTTCTCATTCTCTTTATGTTAAAACTTTTTCTCAGACCTTTCTAATAATTTTGCATTAATATCAAGGTCTACATCACTTACCTTTCCACTATGTTGGTCAATTGTTCAAGAATTGGCTTGGTTTCATCTAGAGTAGGTAGACTGAATGCATCTAAGAAGATATCTTTAATATCAAGCAAAGCTTACTTCTTCCTATGCTCCCTTGCCAGGGCTTCTTGAAGTATACCGATATGCCCAATTGTTATTGTTGCATAATCATATTTTGACAAAACAATCTTCATATATACTTACATCTCCATATGGTATTACCTCTTCTACCTTTGATGAACTTGGAATCAACACTGAGAATTGCAAAGGTGTTGCATCAGTTCTCGACCTTTGACAAGTGTGACTGGAAGGAATTTCAGATACTAGTAGTGTTATCAATGCTTGAATTATTGCTTGCTCCTTTAGCTGGGGTGTTAACTCAGTCTCTTTAGGCTTGTCCATGTCTACCTCATTGCTTTGAATTGCACCTTGAACTTGTGCTGGAGGTGCAGATGAATCTATCTAATCTGTTTGACTCTGTCGTTTATTAGTGACTTGTGTTTCTATTTTATCCCTTCCAATTGTCTCAACCTTTTCTAGTGCAACTTCTGGTACATTTTTTGAAGATTGTACACTAGTGACTTGAGGGGTGATGGTAGGTGGTTCTTGTGTGTTCAACTCCTCCCTTATAGTTTATTTAATAATTTCTGAGGTTCATCTACACTCACCAATATAGGGTTGTTACACAATGTAGCCTATAGTGTAGATTGATCAAGTATCTTTTTCAAGTCTTCCTTTGTTAGGGGATTGATGTTTTGAATAGTGATATTAGAAACATCTTTTACTGTGATAGTTTCAGTACTTGCACTTTTTATTTGTGAATGGATGACATTCAACATTTGTGTATCTTGTACACTCTATTCTTGTTGTTGCTCTTTCTTAGCTATTTCCTAATCATTTACATTCATTCCAATACCTCCCTCAATTGTGCCTTCATTATTATCATCATGTTCATCATCTTTAACCACAATAGGCTCTTTCTCTCCTACTTTGACTATGGCTAGCCCATATGTAATTTTCCAATGGCTAGCCCATATGTAATTTTCCACATTTGTGTGGTCTTCTTTACAACATCTTCTATGTTGTTCTGCAATATGCTAAATGCCCTATATTTAGGGACAAATCTAACAACATATTTCTTTATGGCTTTAACTATACTAAGTTCAGGCATAACTCGAGCAAGGGATGTCTCCCTAATTTTCCTTTCTAAGTTCAAACAATAATGCCATTTTTGCTCAACTCTTTCATATAGGCTTTTGGGCATGGAGTTAATAATCTCTAGAGGGGCTTTCTTAAAATCTACCATCATAGCATATATTGCCTCCTCCACTTGATTCTTTTCAACTTTTCCAAGATTTTCAAAATCAATGTGAGAAAAAGCTAATTTATAAAATTTTTTTATTTCTAACATTCTCACATAAGTTGTCTAGATCTGAGGATGGATTATGACTCACCACTTGGAATTGGCTATTCTCATTAGATTCAGTTCTTTCCTCATTAGTTCTGAGTAATATATTTTCTCCTTGGTCTTTTTTGTGCTCCACCTTCTTGTTCTTTAGACTTGGCTTTCTCTTTAGCCTTTTGTGCAATGACACGTGTGTTGGCCCTTGTGGTAAGTGCTATAGGTTTGGGATAGCTTAGTTTATCAACCTTCTTAGGTCTTGTCATCATTTTTGCCTTAGCCTTTCTCTTCTTTTGATTAGTAGGAATAGGTTCTTCCTCAACTTCTTCTTTCTTGACATCTTTTATAGTTTCTATTTCTTCCTCTTGTTGATCTTCATCCTTTCCTTGTATCAATGCAAGTGGTGCTTGAATCTGACTGTCTTCTTCCTCTTCATCCTTTTCCTCTTCATTCTTGGCACCTTTACTAAATTTTTCTTTTAGTTTCTTTACTAGTTTATCCTTCTTTTTGATGACAGAGGTAGTATTCAACTCCATAGTAATCTCAGACTTGGCCATCTCATTGCTACCAATGCTTTGGCATCTTTGTCTACTTCTTCTGTAAGAAATGCTATTATTGCTACGAAGGCCTCATCGACATTAATTTCATAACCTAATGGCCTTAGCCATCTTACTCTTAGAATTTCTACTTGAACAAATGTGTAATCAACATCAACTAGAAAACAAACATCATCATAATGTTTTTCCACTAATTGCACTAGAATCCTTAATCTCTTCTTCATGGATTGCTTGAAGTCTTCAAAATAACTAGTCATTACTAACTCAAAATTTTCACCTAATTGTTCAATGAACTCTCCTATTTGAACTGCAATAGACCTATTTGTCTTCCATGTAACAATACCAAATGTAGGAAATGTGTTCTGAACATAAAAGAAGATGCATATCAAAATAGATCCAAATTTACACTGAGCACTCTCTTTTTTCCTTATTGCTCCTAGGTTTTCAATTAATTGTTATAGCTATAGCTTGACAAGATCATATGTATGATCCTTCTTCACAATCTTGTAACCCATATCTACTGCAATGTAGGGTACACTGTTCAATTTTCTTGATTAATAAAATTTATGTGTAATTACCCTTATTGGAAAAATCTATCAGAGGATTTGTGATGGTGTCTATAGTCATTCCTCTCTTGTTCCACAACTCCTGTGTTCTTTTCAATGACTTCTTTGGACTCACTTCTCATTTTCTTTGGCCAAACTAGGGTTGGATACCCTGTTACCCTATGGATTACTCTCTTTGTGATTTTTATTGGCCTATTATCTAACCACACTGAGCTATCATAAATCCTACTAAAAAAAATCCCAATCCATCTAGTTTTGAAAATGTTAGGGAAATCTAGGCACGAGTTAACCCCTTCTTTTCTATAATCTTGAATTCTTCCCTTAAAACACTATTTTCACATAGTTTTCCATAAGCTTCTCTAATTTTCATGCCACCAATACTACCAATCTTACAATTATAACACTTTCTAACATCCTATATCACTAAAACTTGCAGTGGTATTATAGACAATGCACCAGAGGGATCTTGTTTGTATGCTATGTTTGGAGTGGCCTTGAAAATAGGTTATTTTACCTCATTGCTAACCAACTTAATAATAAAAACTTCTTTTCCCTCTACACCTTTTGAATTAGATGCCATTTTACAAATCTAAGGTTCATGACATTTGAAATAGTGTAGCTTGGCACATGATAAATACCTTGTGAAATATGATGAAATGATGTTGAATAGCTATTAAAATCTCCTACAAATGCTTCAGATGAAATTTCTAGGTTGCCTTTAGCTCTTCTTACTCTCTTTTGATTTTGAATGATGTTAAATGAGCACAAATTGATCAAATACCCTTTTGAAATATTGTAATTAATGCTAAGTGCTTACATTGTTGCAAGCTTGGAATCAACTAATTTATGGCTCACTCAACATCCACGAGTCTTTCCATTCATTTGAAAACTATCACAAGCTCAGTTACAACTAACCAGTCCATTGGCTCAACATCCTCTAGCATTTCACTTGGAAATCATAGAAAACTTTTCTTACTCGACAGTAACATGAAAAGCTTAAAGATTTTTCTTTGATTCCTAATAACACCTTGCATCTTTATTCATGTTTATGTAATCTTTTTAGAACTAAATCCTTTGGAACTAATGTATGATATAACTTTTGAATATCAATCCCTCATACTTATTGATTGCTTAGTTTGATGAGGTGTGATCACCTAACCCATTGGGTGAAGTGATCCATTCTCTACTTGATGTGCTACAATCCTCCTTTTTCTTCCATGTCTTGTTTATTTCATTTATGAAATTTTCAATATCTGCCTTGCCTTTGCCTTTATTGAATTCACAACTTGGTGCCTTTGACCTTGTTGGGCAATATCTGCTGATGTGATAAGTCTTTAAACAATTAAAACATGTGGTTTGACTCAACCACCTTTTGTAGTCACTTCTGAAGTGTGTTCTAATACAATTCTTAGGAATATATCCATACTCTTGACAGTAGTGATGACTATACCTTGAGTTATAATCCTAGTTATAAAAGTTGCCATTGTTATTTACCTTTGTATGCTTGTTTGATGACCATAATGGGTTGGATCTACACCTAAAATCTCTATGTCCATACTTCTAATAGTTATAAAAATATCTTTCAAATATTTGAGTGTGCATGGTCTTGGTTTTGCATTCATCTGCCTGATGAGCTTGTTTGTTGCATTTATGGTAGTACCATGCTTTTCTAAATATTATTTAGATCTATAGTTTTGCTCTTGCACACATTGGTAGTATGCCCTTTCTTACCACAATTATGACAAGTAGGTTTGGAATTCTTACCTTTGTTGCTCCTTTCTTCAACACTTTTGGATGATTCTCCTTCCTCAGTACTTGTGTATCCTAGTCCAGATGTATCATTGTTGGATCTAGGGTATCTCATCAACTGTTCAAAGTACTTGATGGCTTCACTAAGTTTATTGAAACTTTTAGAAAATTCCTTTTCCCTTTTTAGGTCATTGTTCAATTGTTCATTTTGCAAATTCAGTGCTATTATTTCAATATCTTTGGTATCTAGTTCATGGTTGGAATTCATCAGTTAACCCAAAGTTTCTAAGTGCATGTTAGCAATCCTAGTTCCCTCTGACGATCTCTCTTCTAATCTACTTGTCAAAATCTTTTGTCATCTTCAATCATGGCTTTGTCTTCCACTGCTTTCTTTTTTTGTTTGGTCACCTCAATTAACAATATGGCTTGTAATTCTTGCTCTAACTTGAGATTTCTAATTTCTTTAGCTTGGGCTCTATTCTTTTCCATTAGATCTACAATTGCTACATCAAATTCATTGGAGTCTCCTTTTGCAAATAGATTAGTAGTGTCTACCTCTTTGTATTGTGTGTCATTCTTCTCAATGGAAATTCCCTTCCTTCTCTTTAAAGATTTCTTTAAGTCTTCTCTTGCTTCATTCAGTTGATGTAGAATGAGTTGTATTTCAATTCCCTAATTCTCAATGATCTTTCCCAACTTGTGGGCTTCCATTTCCAAGATCTTTTCTCAAAGTTGCAAAGCTTCTCTTTCAAAGAACTAGGCTTTAATACCAATTGTTGGAATTACAATAGGAAATGTAAACTTCTTGTGGGGGGGGGGGGGGAAGGGGGGTGAATTAGTAGTTCAAACTTTTAACCCATAAAATATTCACCACACACCCATCTCACATATTCAATAAGTAAATTGAAATATCATTTAAAGCATGTACATCTAAAGCATGCAAACAAGTAAGCATTCACACATACATGACACTAGATATGATTACCTAGAAACCCTCCAATTAGAAGGTAAAACTGGGGTGGGTATGACACCCAAAAATCTTCCCTACTATAGTAGTAAAGTGTATCCAATGAAGGTTACAATATTTGATCATGAAACATGATCTACCTATGAAAGGTTTGCCTTGTTAAAGACTTACAAAGACTGTTAGGCCTTTCCCTGTTAAAGGATTTTAACACCCTGTTAAAAGTCTACCTTGTTAAATGACTTCAACTCACAAGAAAGTAAGCACCTTATTAGAGGATTTCAATACAACCTGTTAGGACTACTTTGTTAAGAGATTTAATTGATTCACCTATTAGAATGTCTCAACATTGTTCCTACAGTTAGCACTTTGTTGCTTGATGATAGATCACCTCTAAACTAATGCATTCTTGAACCTTCTTAATCAAATGTCTCTCTGTTGTTCACTATTTCCTTCTTTTGTTCTCCTTTAACTGATTTTACAATGCTATTTCAGA
The DNA here is from genome assembly GCA_028749045.1 of Cupressus sempervirens. Classification (NCBI taxonomy): domain Eukaryota; kingdom Viridiplantae; phylum Streptophyta; class Pinopsida; order Cupressales; family Cupressaceae; genus Cupressus; species Cupressus sempervirens. The sequence goes on along the minus strand of CM053792.1, from coordinate 374,385,775 downwards.
TCATAATACCTTGGTCACCATGAATGTCCTAGTTTTCACATGTAAAACTCTCCTTGATCATTCATACATTCCCCTTTCACTCTCTCTTGAAATTTAAGGCTTGTCCTCCTTAAGAAGACCTAGGTGATTTAGGGTTAGGTACGAATCAACAACTGTGATTCATCCATTTTTTTTCTTAAACCTTCCCTTTACCTGATTGGATGCATGCAATTCATAGGGATTCCAGAACTTATGATTTATCCTTATCACCAAAATATCATAATTCAATTTATAAGTCAACTCAAAAATGGTTTACATAGTAGTTTGTGCCAATAAAAACAACTATGACAAAACTGTGTTACTCAACATTTGAAGTCTTTGATGCTCAACATATAATAATTTCAATGCTGTAACTCAGCATTCGAATGACTCAGTGTTAGGATTAAACCTCAAATAGAAATAATAATTACATGCAAATATAACCAATATCAAAAAATAATAGATCACATAGAAAAAAATATAAGACACCAAGATTTAACGTGGTTCACCCAATCCCTGGGCTACATCCACTAAATAACAAGTTTGATATTATTATGATCCAACAATTACAACCTGATTACAATTCGCAATCCCTTACAACTCAACACTACAAGAACCAATTTTTGCATCACCCATAATAATACAATCCCTAACCCTAAGCCCTTTTATACAAGTATTTTTACTGCTTTAGGGTTATAATTAATAATTACATGTTAGCCCAAAATCCTAATAAATAAGGGCCTAAAAAAATTTCTTGGGGGCTCTACCCTTGAATCCCCAAACAACCAAGGCCTAATGACCCTGGCTATATTGGGGGCTACTGCCCCCAAACCCTCACTCGAGGCCTAGCCCAGCCCCAAACCTCACCAAGGAATTGTGGAGTATGTATAGTACTTCCCTGGTCAGGCACCACAATCTAACACTTGGCATACACTGCTTGTTTGGCTTTTGAATCACTTGGCATTTACTGTCTACTAGACACTTGAGTGACTCGAAACTCACTATTGAGTGGACATGCTCTAACTTATACATGTTGTGCTTGAGATATACTACTTGTTTGGCATGAACTAAGTAAATGACTTAAGTGTATAGACACTCGCTTGGCAAAACCAATATGAGATCAACACTAACACCATCGTAGAAATTTAGAAATATTGTGCTTATATTACATTGTTCCAATGATACATAATGGTATTTTATAGGGCTTACATCTTCATTATTATAGAAGATATCCTATAATCACTCCTTTAGATAGATACTAATGGTAAAAAAACATAACACAATCATGGGTATTAGTTGTTGTCACAACGTTAATGTGCTTTTATAAATTTTGTTTTAGCTGTTATTTTTTTGGCAATTTGAGGTATAATACCTTGTAAGGCTATTTTAAAACTAGAAAGGTGCTTCTAGATAACAAAATGATATTTGATTTTCATTTCCTATTTACTCTTTTTGATCATTCCTTTTGTGGGTGCTAGTTTTGTAGTTGCTTTGGTAAATTTGATATAACTCATTAAAGAAGGCATTATTTCAAAAGTGCTTTCTATTTGAAAGTTTGTTGTAGACTTATTGCAAACCTTAGACTTATTATTTTTTGGTATCTAAACCCTCATTCAAGGTACGACATTCATTGCCAAGTGTCGTGATGTGTTTAATGGTTGCTAGTATATGATCTAAACAATGAAATGTGTCCTTGTTTATTGTAGATTACCAACTAGAGACCCCCAAATTACTTAGACAAATTCCATGTTTTCAAATGTGTAATGCCCTACTTGGGAACCCAAAAGAAATAAACCTAATATGCTACAAAGTTTACCAAACTATTTTAAAAAAAAAGTTAAAACAATGTCAAAGTAATAATAATGCATAAGCAATATATACATTTAAGAAAGTTTTATTAATAAGTTTAAGTCTCAATTACAATGTCCATAATCATAAAATGAATAAATACATACATAGTCATATAAGAAAATGCATAAGTACAATTAATAATATGAAAGTACATCTAATGAATATCATTCGCTGTGCATATCACAGGGTATGTGAAAATATATACAAGTGCATCAATATACTATACAATATCCCGTAGGATCTCAAAACACATGATACATAGATACACCAGATGAATAGAAGTCTTCAAGATAAGAGAAAGAATGATAATAGTACCACTATATCAAGGAGCATCCAACATTTGTTAATTTGAGTGGGACCCAAATGGTAAGAATACACTACCTTTTGACCGTGTGGTCACCTAATTAGGCTCCCACTCCCATTGTGCAGGAGAGATAATGCATGATCCACATATAGATAATCAAATCATAAGATAATCCTAGGAAAGGAATCCTGATAGCCAAAACTACCTCAAGGGTAACACAAACTACTCAAGAAGAAGAGATAATCAAATTTAGAAGGACTCTCATTCCAATACTAACATCTCATACCAAGTCAACATACAAATACCCAGACCAAAAATATACAACCACCTCAAAATTAATGTCAAGTGTCAACAAATAACAACTATCAACAATGACCAACAAATAACAATGACCAACAAATAACAACTATCAACAATAAAAGTAAACTCCCAATCACTAATTCTAACAATAAAAACACCACTAATGAATAACTGACCATTTATTAATAAAATTCAATTGTCAACAATAAATGACATCTAATCAATGAGTAACAACTCACAATAAATACACCATCAAAAGTAATATCCAACAAGTACACCACTAGAAGAAAATATTAAAAAAAAAATCAGGAAGGAGACTCAAGCTACATACTATGGAATGTCATCACATGAGCCAACTCCAAGGTTATCCTTGCAGTCTCTCAAGACCCTGACCCCTAGTGACTCTATGCGAAACTAGGATACCCTCTCATGAAGAGGAAGAAAATAGTCATACCTCTCAAGGTATCATCTCCATCTCATCCTTAGTCTATACAAGCACTCAAGCCATGAACGAGGAAAAATTTCTAACTTATCTTTTTAATGTATCTCAAAGAAAAGGGCTAGGAAAGATATTTTAATTACTATATTATCACTTGTTACACAACTTACAATGAGTTACGCTTACAACCACTTTGGGCCCCGACCCCCATTGCAAGCCACTCCCATAGACATGCACCTAGACTACCTTCCCAAAAATCACAAACCACAATAGTGTCCCATACCAAAAAAGTAATATTGATCAAATTTGGTTCTTTAACAGATAATCCAAAAAAAATAACATTGGTTCTCGAAACCTAAGCTCTCATAAATGCTCAATATCATAAAGCTCATAAAACATAAATCTCAATTCAAATCACAAAGTTCATCATGAAATCTAGTCAAATAATCATAAAAGAAATCTCAAAAAAATGTCTCTAGTGTACATCCTAACTTGGCCAACTAAACAATCTACAAAGAAAAACTATCAAGAAAATAAACATCACAAGACTATAAATAGAATATTAGAAAACACATTAGTTTTCAGCCACATGATTTAATTACACCAATTTCTCTTGTTTAGTTTGGGTTAGAAGGATGTGTTTAGAAATAAAGGAAGAATATGCATGTTAATATAGATTGTTATGCTAATATATTTATTTAAAATAATAAGTATTTAAATATCCAATCTTTTTGTGCATATAAAATATCATGCAATATTATCATATTCTTAATTTGAATAATCTTAAATCATAAATGATTTAATTAATAACATAAATGTACATTATTATATTTAAATATTGATATTAATTTTAATTTCTAAAATATTAATATGACTTCTATTTAAGTTTAATATTAATATTTACTTCTCCCTCTTGCATTAATAATTATAAAATCATTTATATGCAACTAGAGTTTAATTAGACTTGAATAATCACTAATATCAACATTCACTTTATAACTAAATGAATAATATTTATGTCATTTAGAAATTAATAAATTATTATTTTTAAATAAATAAATCTAAAAATTAAATTATATTTTTATAAAATAAAAATAAAAATGCAATTAGTATTTTCGCATGTCTTTGATTTCTCAAATCATGCAAGCATACTATACTTAATTTTTTATTTTTAGCATATTTGTTTTCACATGCATGTAACCATACTGTACTTTTCTTTCCATTTTAGCATATTTGTTTTCACATGCATGCAACCATACTATACATAGCTTTCTATTTTTCTAGCATATTTATTTTCACATGCATGCAACCATACTATACTTAGCTTTCTATTTTTAGCATATTTGTTTTCACATGCATGTAACCACAGTATACTTAGTTTTCTATTTTTAACATATTTGTTTTCACATGCATGTAACCTTACTATACTTAGCTTTCTATTTTTAGCATATTTGTTTTCACATGCATGTATATGTTTAGTTACAACGTGCTTTCCTTTCAATTAATCTTTTGTTTTCCAAATAAATATTGCAATTAAATTATTTTAGATGTAAGAAGAATATTCACCTATATTAAATAAATTTATGATAATCACATAGTTCTAATGACAAATTTAAAGGTGAAACCCTAACTGTTCAATTTATTATTTTCTTCAAATTTTCAATATTCAAAATTTTATTTTATTAGAAAGGGGTTTATAAGAATATAGTCACAATAATTTTTTACAGTTTTTCTATAATTTTCCTCAGTCAAGTTTTCTTGATTAATAATTTTTCCTTTATCAAAATCTACAACATAATTCTTTATTCAACAATCAATACAGTAAATTAATGAGCAATATGCAAATACCCAGGAAGACATGAAGTAGATAGATCTTTTAATAAAATTCTACAATGGGTTTTCAAACCCTACTTCAAAACCACAGCTAAAATCTGAGACAATATGTGAATGCATGCAAATTCAAACCCTCCAAAACTCTCAACAATTCTTTTGATACAATTCCAAATTTTGGTCTCCAAAACCTGTGTAATTGCAAAATGAGCTCTAGGTCTCTGATAAAGAGTTCTCCCTTAACTTGGGGCTCTGACTATGCAATCATAAGAGGGAACTCACTGATCACTTACTATTTATTACTTTATTACCTTTTGCCTTTTCATGTACAACTCTTTTAAATATTTAATTACAAAATTTCTTAATTTAAATAATTAGCTTTCTCTTTTTAATTAATTTTCGAAACATTTTTAATAATATATTTATTAATTTAATTAATAACATTATTTATAATTTATTATTAAAATAAAACTCCTAAATAATTATCATTAAATTAAATAAATATGACTACACCACAATTTGAACTATAACTTTATCTTTAAATTTCACTCTTTTACATTTTATTTTCCTCCAGTATATTAATTAGTGCAAGCACTAATTAAAGTATAGTTTATTATTTAAATTAATAATAATAATAATCAAAGCTCATTTAACTCTAATTTAATTATTATTAAATAAATAATTATAATAAAGCAATATTAAATCTTTAATATTTTAATAATCTTTTTGTCCAACTTCTTAAATTAAATCTTTTTAAAGGAATTACATATTTAATTAATTTATAATTAATTAAATATCGTCATATTCTAATTTCTCTTTAACCAATTTTCTAAATTTAGACTTCTAAATTAAGACTTTTAAATTAAAGCATATATTTAATTAGTTTTAAAATAATTAAATATTTTGATGCTTTAATATTTTCTTTTTAATCAAATAATATTTAATTATATGATTAATCCAAATATTATAATTAAATCATCTACCAAATAAATCACATAGCGAAATTCACATAAAGGCAACATTACCAAAACAGACCAAAGCTCAAAATCAAACAACACAGACAAAGATAAACTCATGGATTTTAAAAAAAGGTGGAAAGTCAATTACGAGTCCTTGCAAGACAAGTATTTAAGCTATGGTTGGGATTGGACCTAAACATTATTTTCCAATTCTTACCATTGAGTTATTGTGATAGGGCACGCTCAACCTGACAATTTAGGGAAGTCGATGCTCGGTACCTGCTATCCTGTATAAAATTCAAATATGTACATATGCATATATATCTAAACTAAATAGACAATGGTAGGGAGTGGTACATTGTGTAGATCCTGACTAGTAGGTGACTACGACTCTCTCCCTTAACCACATCAAACAAGACAAACATAAAGATGAAATGGACACACATACACACACCATACACATGCAAGTATGGGGTAAATACCATAATAATTATAAGTCAAACATCAAATGCTCAGACAAAATAATGTATCATTATGAATATGAAGTAATCATCACTAAAGCATCATCTGACATTATTATGAAATGAATCACATTTATTTACTATGAATTATTAAAGCATCATTAATGCACCAGTAACCATAATCATTAAATAGCACATGAAATATAGTCAACTAAGTGATCATCGTTGATATATCTCTAGTGCAAATTATGAAATAATATCCTTGAAACTAACACATCCATGAAATAGGCATAAAAAGAGTTTGGTAAAATTTAATGAAAAAGAAAACTATAGGTGGACACTACAAAATGCATGAAATTCATGACCAATCATAAAAAAGATAGTTCAAATTTGATATCGTTAATGCTGGAAATAACCTACTAAAGTGCCTCATAATAAGTTTGTAGAGAGACTTTGATATAAATAATAGGAGAAATAATTGTAATGTATTTCCATCGAACTTTTTTTATGTTGGATCCTCTTATATCACTTATATTCTTTCTCACATTTGTAGTTTGGCTCTAATACCATGTTATTTTTCTAGTATCATTTTTGCAAATGTATAATCATGGCCATTGTGATCGATGATGTCCAAATGGAGATTTGGATCTCATATAAATATGAGAGGAGGAGACATGTCTCTTCAAGAGACATGAAGAGACATGTCTCTATAGTTAATCACCATTTAGTTAATAAATAACTATATGTATAACTCACCTTTAAACACATATATAATATTAATATATTAACCATATATGTAATATAATATAATAATATATAATGCATAATAAATAATATATATAATATTTATAAGATACTTATCTTAAGGATAATTTATCATCAATGAGATAGCTCTAATAAAATCAATCCGATAGAGGTTACAACAAAGTCATGTCCCATAGAGACATGTGGTGGTGAAACAATTATATTCAAGAACTTCATAGCACAATAGTCTCTTTTGATCATAAGAGCCCAATTAGTTAAGTAATGTAATTTATGAATACATAGACATCTACACACATACACACTTACACTTATCAATAATATGAGACATAAAATAATGTTCATATAAACCATGAATACAAATACTCAATGTAATGAGTATATCACTTTGAGTGATGCTATACTTCAACATTAAAATCTCTTAAAGATTGTTGTGAAAGAAAAAAACTCTATTGTATGTTCCACCTAGTTAGCCTTTCTATTAATATTTACTTTTATCTTGATTTATCTCAAAATATAAAACCCCACTATATCTTATAACACCTTGCTATTTTAAAATATCACACTGCCATGTGTATAGTTGGAGCTCCCACAATCATTAGGCTCAAAATAAATAGTAGTAGGACTGACTCTCAAGCTAAAAAAACATAAATTGTTCCCATGTGCTCTCCAAATCTACAGTTCTTGTAGTGGTTATCTTATCTTCGTGGAAACCTTTATTCCATGCAACACTAAATGTACCCTCTCTTAATTTTCCTATTCGACAGAAGAAAAAATTAAGCACATATTCCTTTCATATTTATTTTAAACTCATTATTCTACCTTGTGCATAGTATATTCATATGCCTAGTTATGTTAGTCGAGAAATCCCCCACATGCTCTATCATCCTCTCTTAGTAATTTAACAACCAAACCACCTCTTTAAAACCAAACATGCTAACTCAACTCCATCCATTAGATTTATTTATTCTCTAATTTTATATGATGATCCTTACTTCCTATTCTTGGAATAGCCTAAAAATGTTTCGCCTCTTTCCTTCTTTATAATGAATTGCACAATTTGTGATTGTTTAGGGAGTAGGATAGGAAATGGGATGCCTAAAGGTCTAGAAGAAGTTCATGTGGGCATGCAACTCACTAGATTTATAATACTTGTTTTGTACTCAAATCAGCCTCTTTTTTCATATCTCTTAGAAGAGGAAGAGGAGGTCTACAATTTTCATCACAAGGGCAATCTCACACTACCTTGCATGCTTGACACATTCTCTACATACTACAAGCAATCATGGGTTGTAGAAGATAGATGACCCTTCACAAGTTACTGAACTTAGGTTTGAATCCTACAACGTGTCTTGCGTAAAATATGCAATGATTCCTAAATGAGCATGGTAATTCCACATTCATTGAATGTGTATTGCATAAAATGTAACAAAAGAATAAACAATAAGAAACTAAAGCCTATTCTTACATATTCATGCAAACCTCAAAATATAGAAGTAATTATGTAAATAGTGATGAAATGACAACAAAAAAATTTAAACCATTCAAAACAAAACTAATGCAAATCTCCTAAAATCACCAAGTTGTTGATGATTTCATTGTTGTGGGATGTGGTTGCTCACATTCCTGCAACATAACAATGGGTTAAAGATTGCTTATGGAAATGAGGAGATGACTCTTCTTTTATAGAGAATGAGATGAAATAGATGGTTGAGATTCAATGTAAGATGAAGGGATAGGATTCCTTAGGATTGATGAGGTGTTAATGAGGTGGAGGCCAAGTGGACTCCATGTGGATTAGGGTTTTTGACCATTCAAAGGGGGAAAGGTGTTCACACATGTGTGAGCAACCTTTGATGTGTTGGGTCAATGGCATATGTAAGAGGGTTGGAGGATCAAAGTTTCTCACACGTGTGAGATTCCTTTGAAAGTGATGGGTAAATGACGTATGTAAGAGGTTGGAAGCTCAAGGTTTCTCACACATGTGTGAGAAAATTTGGTTCACATGTGAAGGGGGATAAATGCGTAAGAGTGTAAGAGTCACATGTCATATGTGACTAGGGTTTGCTAATCCTTTGATTAGGATTGTGTAAATGATTAAGGATATGATTAGATGAGAAACTAGGATAAATTAGTGGATAAGTGGATTGACCTAGGTTAGAAGGATGGGTTAGATTAGGAAAGTGAGGTTGGGTGATGGTTAAGGTTAGGATCCATGTGCTCAAATAGAATTAAATGTAATAATTAATTCCAAGTGGAATAAAAAGGAATTGATTAAGTAAAAGAAGTAATTTATTAATCAAAGTGAATGATTAAGATGCAAGTGGGATGAGGGGAAATAAGCTAGAATTAAATAAATATAAATTTATTTAAATCAAGGATAGGGGGATAAAGATGAATGCAATTAAATAAATGTACATTTATTTAATTAAAGGTAAGATAAGACTAAAATTAAATAAATAATAAATATCTATTTAAGTGGTCAAGATAAGGGTATTTGTGATCAATTGGACAATTTTAGGTGTCTACAAGGTTTGATAATCAAACAAAAGGTAACTTATTCTACCTAGATCTAAGTGAAAGTTAATGTTTCATTACTCAAGTAGAAAAAATCTAGTTATGGCATAAAAGGTTGTGTCATGTAAAATTTGATAACCTAATCAAGATAAGAAAAAACAAAAGAGTGAGTGGTATTCCTAGTTTGAGGAAACCTAACATGTGCATGTGCAAGAATGATCAACTTGGTAGGATGGGAAAGACAAGTTTCAAAAGTAAGAACTATCATTTTGAAGAAGTCTTGGTGCTGGTTCATATAGACCTTTATGGACCTATTGGCATAGAGAGCTACAGGGAGATAAGTATTTCATTTTATTTGTTGATGATTATTCTAGAATGATGACTTTAATGTATCTGAAATATAAGTCTAAAGCTTTTCAAAAGTTCAAGTGGTATCTAGCTAGAGTTGAGAAGGAAACATGAAAGAAGCTAAATTTTTTGAGATTAGACATAGGAGAAGAATTTATTTCTAATGAATTAAATAAATTATGCATTGAAAGAGGAATCAAAAGACAAGTATCAGGCCTTGGTACACCTCAGCAGAATGGTATAGAAGAAAGAAGGAACAGATCAATCATGTATTGTGCAAGAACCCTGATGATAGAAAAGAATGTTGCAATCAAATAATGGAAGGAAGAAATCAGTAATATAGTTCATACCTTAAACAAATTAAAACTGAAGAAAGACTCAAATTAGAATCCTTATAAACTATGGTATGGCTACAAACCTAACGTGAGTTACTTCAAAGTATTTGGTAGAAAATGTTATATTTTGAAGGAGACTAGGAAAGGTAAATTTGATGTCAAAAGTGATGAAGGCATATTCCTAGGATACTCCAACAAAAGTAAAGAAAATAAATGTTTGAATCTAACTACTCACAAGATCATAGAAAGTGCACATGTGAAAATTGATGAGTTTTCAGAAAAGAATGAAGAAGAGAGCAACAAGGATCTTGAAGACTACATAAAGCTTATTTACTTTGAACCTGATACATTGCCTAATCCAATTGGAAGTCAATAGAAGCACTTGAGTTGTAGCCAATGCAAGTTGAGTCACAATTATAAGCTATGTTAGAAGGCACCATGCACCTGAGAAAATCATTGGAGACAAATTAGATGGTTTAATAACAAGGAACAAATTGAAAGGTACATGTTTGCTTATTGAAATTGAACCTAGAATAGTTAAAGGTGCTTTGGATAATGAAAGTTGGATTGAAGTAATGAATGAAGAGATATAATAGATAGAAAGGAATAAGACTTGGACTCTTGTTCCTAGACTCAAGGATAAGAATGTAATTGACACCAAGATAGTGTTTAGAAATAAGCTGAATGAAGATGGAGAAGTTTCAAGAGACAAAGAAAGGTTAGTATGTAAAGGTTACTCTCAAGAGGAAGGTATTGATTATGGTGGAATTTTTTCTCCTATTGCAAGAATAGAAGGTGTTAGGAATCTACTTTCTTATGCTACACATAACGGATTTAAAGTGTATCAAATGGATGTGAAATCTACATTCTTGAATGGAATTCTAGAAGAAGATTTCTACATAGAGAAACTTGAAGGTTTTGTAGATCCTAACAAAAAGGATATGGTTTGTAATTTGCATAAAGCATTATATGTTCTCAAACAAGCTCCTAGAGCTTGGTGTGAAAGACTTCATAATTATTTGATGAAGATTGGTTTCAAAGGAAAAATGATAACAAAATCCTTTATGTCAAAGAAGGACTAGATAAGAAGATTGTGTTGGCAGAAATCTTTTTTGGATGATATATTGTTTACTAGAAATGATGATTTTTGCAAATAATTTTAAGAGGAAATGAGTAAGGAATTTGAGATGTTAATGTTTGAAGAAATTAAATTCTTTGTTGGCTTGCAGATTCAATAGAAGAAAGATGATGTCTACGTTAATCTAAGTATATCAAGGAGATATTGAAGAAGTTTGGAATGGAGGATTCAAGATGAATTGGAACACCTATGTCTATTGGACATTATCCATCCAAAAATGATGATTTAAAGGAGGTAGATCAGACCACATATATATCTATGATTGGAAAACTTTAGTATGTAGTACATACTAGGCCTGATATTGCTCTTGTAGTTGGTATGGTGTTAAGATTATCAGCTAATCCTAAAGAAAATCATATGATGGCAATAAAGTGAATCATGAGGTATTTAAAGGGTACTAAAGATTATAGATTATGGTCAAGTAGTACTCTAATTCACTAGAGAACTGATGTGGATTGGGCAAGTAGTATGGATGACAGAAAGATCACCAGTAGTGAAGCATTTTTTCTTGGAGGTAGATTGGTTTCTTGGTTGAGCAAGAAAAAAGCTTGTATCTCATAGAGTACAACAAAAGCAGAGTATGTAGTAGCAAAAAATAACTATAATCAAGTTATGTGGATGAAGAAGATGATGAAATATATTGGAATTGAGTTTGCAGAACCTATTATCATATACTATGATGACACAAGTACAATAAGTATATCTAAGAATCTTGTATTGCATTCTAAGACTAGGAATATATCTATTGGGTATCATGTCTTGAGAGAGAAGGTAGTAGAAAAAAATATTATATTGGAATATGTGGGTACTAAAGATTAAATTGCAGATATATTTACAAAGCCCTTACCTAAAGATACATTTGAGTACTTGAGAGGTATGATTAGGTTTATGCCCTTGCCTACTTTTGAGTAGATGATGTAGAGCTTGCATCAGTCCAGTGGTACAAATCACTATTGGCATAATAGATTGAATGTCGATGCTTCCTATATGGGGGGATTTTTTTATGAGTTGATTCATTAAGAACTCTTGGTATTTGGTCTTCAACGATGTCTTTGGACACTTGAGCTTGATGAAGACTTGGAGCAGTAAATTCACATAATGAGGCCTTTGTCATTGATGTGAATGGGGGAGAATATGCATGAAAAACATCTTCTAAGCATGTATGGGGAGAAGAATGCATGAGAAGTCTCTACTTTATTAGGGAGGTTTAGAAAAATTCATGTAAAGAAGAAGGAAGAATATCTCTAAGGGGGAGATATGTAGCATAAGGAATTTTGATGCAAAGAAGAAGAATAAAGTAGTGTTCTAGATGATTTTAGATTTGATTAATGAAGAGGATTTGAAAAGATGAGAATAGTAGTAAAAACAAAGTACTATTTGGTATTCTTGGATCTTAGATGTTTTTCTTCTATGTTTCCATCAATGCCAAAGGGAGAGATTGTTAGCATGAATGATCATGATACTACATTGGGGGAGTATCCAAAGCATTGGTGAGTATTGACATGTTTCATTCATGACTATGTTTGTCATTGATGTTAACATAGTAGTGAGTTTGTGAAGACTAACAATGATCTTAATTGTATGAAAAATGTTTTGATTGTCTAGTGATGCGCATTCATGGACATGTTTTCTAGAATGTCCTGATGTAAAGGTTTAATGCATAATACACAATTTGAAGATGTACAAAAGTTGTACCTAATTTTTAGAGAGTAGTATAGAGATAACATATCTAAGAATTAGTTTTATTATATCTTTTAGCAATGACATAATTTTTTTATGTGCAGTCAGCTTGCACAGTCAGCTAATGACTGATGATAGTTAGATGATGATGTTAGAAAATGTGCATTTTGGATACAATTGTCTAATTGTGTGTTGTTTTTGATGTTACAAAAATGTCATATTAGTTGTTAGTTAGTGCTTACCAAGCTCATTTGGTCATCAAGACAATTCTCTCTCTCTACCACACATTCTTAGAGATTACTCTATGAAGATAGTGTCTACCGAGCTCACTCGGATGTCAAAATAATTTTGGCAAAAAATAGTGTCAACCGAGTTCTCATGGTTAACAAAGGAAAGTTGGTTAGAGTTAGTATTAACTAAGTTCACTCAGTTGCCAAAGGATTTGTGCAAAGTTTGCAGTGTTAATCAAGCTTCTATTGGTTAACACAAGAAATCATTTCAAGACTAAGATTTATCAAGCTAGGTTAGCTATCAAAGGATTTTGTTGATTTGGGATATGAAGTTTAATTATTTCAAGTATTGATTCTAGCCGACTATGGTGATGATTATTTGGTAATTGTAATTTGTATTGAGTTGACTTGACAATTTGAATGATATAAATATAAGGTCGAGTTGTGATTTTTAGTAGTATGCAAGTGTATTGATTGATTGAGAAGGAAAGTGTGTGAGTGAACTTGAAGGATGGTCGGATATCCTTGTGGAGCAACAAAGTAATATTTGATAAAAAAGGATCAAGATTTTGTGAATAGAATAGATATCTAGATTCAAAAATTTAGTAGCATCTCAAGCAGGTCATTTCATTGTTACTTTCTTACCATTGTAGCAGTGATCCAAAATCTCTTAATAGAGTTGGTTTAACAACTAGTTGTAAATCCTCTAACAAGGTGACAATTCCATTGAATTGTTTTAAAGACCTCTTAAAAGGCCACTCCTTATAGGGTGATTAAATCCTCTAACAAGGTCACACCTAATAGTGTGTTTTGTAACCTTTAACCAGGTTGGCTCCTAATAGAGCTCACTTTAGAAGAGTGAAAAACAATAACTAGTTACATTGATTATTTTTCCCATATTGAATTTCCACATTAAATCTAATGTCTCTTGTGTTCATTTTTTTTCTCTCATATTTGAAAATTATTACTATTGATGTTAGATCTGCTAAAGTAAAACATACTGTGCATTTACCAAGTTACAATATTTTCAGTATGTTTACCAAGTGTCAGGAGCAATTAGTTTAGTTAGACATCTAAAGGATCTATGAATATATTTTGTGGTAACTGATTCACCCCCCCTCAGTTACTCTATCTATATTTTCAACAATTGGTATTAGACCTTTTGGTGCTTGCAGGAAAGGTTTCAAGGACCTAAGCTAAAGATCAGGATGTCTTACAAGAGAGAGATTCCAAATCTTAACAGAGATAACTTTTCAGTATGGTAGGGACTTATGAGACTTCATCTAACTTCCATTAGCAATTCAAGCTTGAAATACCTTGATGAATAATACAAAACTTCTATTGGTATATTATCTATTGGAGATATTGCTGAGGAAAAGAACCTAACACCATGATGATAGATATTACATCTGCTCTTAGCTATGGTAAATTTGATGAGATCAAGGACTACAAAACCACTTTTGAAATGTGGAATAAGCTAAAGGACATCTATGGTGGTGATGAAAATGTGAGGAGAGCCAAAGTAGAAAGCCTTAGAGGATAGTTTGATCAGATAAGAATGAGAGAAGATGAAAATATTGCCAAATATGTGGAAAGAGTCAAAGCTAATGCCAGTGCAATTAGAGCATCTGGAGGAGAAATCAACTATAAAACTATTGTCAGTAAAGTTCTCAGAATATTAATTCCTATCTATGCTATTAGAGTATCTACTATTCAACAAAGGAGGTGTGAGACAAATCATAAGATAACTTTGGATACCTTAGTAGGAAGATTGACAACTTTTGAGCTAGATAACTACAACAATTATGTTCCAGCTTCCAAAAATATTGAATCTTCTTTTAAGGCCAAACTTTCGCTCAAAGAAAAAGGAAAGAAGATAAAAGAAAATTAGTTAGAAAGTGAAGAAGAATTAGAGGAAAGTTCTGATAGTGATCTTGAAGTTGTTGAAGCTTTACTTGCAAAGACATATTTTAGAAGCAGAGGAAAATACAAAGGTAAAATTCCCTTAATCTATTTTTCATGTGAAGAAATTGGTCATATTGCTGCCAGGTGCCCAAATAAGGAAAACAAGGATGAGAAGAAAAGTCACAAGTACAAAGACAAAAAGGATTTCAAAGGTCATAAATCATACAAGGATAAAGATAAGAAAACTTGTTTTATGGCTAAGGATTCTAATAATAGTGAAGATGAAATAGTTTACATTGCTGTAAAAAATGAATTTGATGATGAAGGAGAAAAGATGGCACTTATCTCTCATGTTAGAAAAAATGATACATGTGTTGTAATATCTTATTGGAAAGAATGCTTCTGAGAAGGTGGGGGTGAATTAGAAGTACTAGCTTTTAAGCTATTTTTCTCAAATCCTTAATAACATATCTTTGAAATGAACATGCATGCATATAAACATTAAGCAATCATGAGAAACAAATATGCATTCCTATCTTCCTATCTTGCTATCATTCCTATCTTGCTCAACATTGTTTATGACTCGGCACCTGAATATTGCTCGGCACTTGGATCATGCTCGACACCTGTAGTCACTCAGCATTTGATCTTCACTCGGCACTTGAAGGCTGCTCGACACTTGAAGATCACTCGGCACTTGATGGCTTTTCTGACTTGGCACAAGCTGTGGCTTGGCATACATAGCGTACTCGACTTTAATGTAGAAAGTGGTTAAGTGTGTTGGCACTCAAGTGTCAAAACCATTCTTAGACTAACAATCTCCCTCTTTGAAATGAGTGTCAAAAACACTTAACTAAGCATTATTTATCTGATCTTATGAGTACGTTCACTAATCTCAAAATTATTATAACTCCCTCTGAATTGATCATGCCTTGTCATGTCATGAATTTTGATGTCTTGTGCCATTATGCCTAATGTTCTCTTTAATATATCTTCACAATATTCACAATATTATCTCCCCCTTAGAATATTATCTCCCCCTTTTTGATACTGATGTCAAAGGGTCCTAAATAGTAATTCCATGCTTGGCCAAAAATGTCTTATTTACCTCAAGGAGTATTTGGAGAGCTGCATCCAAGTTATTTAAGGCAATATCCAATGACTTTTATTGGATTGCAAGCTCTACTGCTGGATCAACAAGTCCTTCATGTGTAGAAATATTTGAATCCTTCTTCAAAACTATTTCTGCATACATTTGCTTCTTGTGTAATACTTCCAAGTGAGGAGTGATGGAGGCTTGGATTTGCATCAACTTTTCTTTGATAGTGGCCTCTTCTGCTAATAATGCAGCTAATTCCCTCTGAGTGTGAAGTGTTTGAGAAAATTTCTTTTCACTCTATGCAGGATTTGAGGGTAGTTGCATGCTAGAGAGCTTTAATTTACTCTCAAGGTTCAAATTTTTTGGATTTCTTTCTTGTGTGAACTTGGAAAAATCACACAATTTTCTATAAAGGGAAAATATGTTCCCTAATACACTCTTTACGTTTTCCAATTTCTTAGCTAGGTCAACCTGTCCCAAAATTATGTTATTAGCTATTTTTTGGTCGAATTTTCCTACAAAATTCTTTTTTGACCATTCCATTAGTTTAACATTAGTATCATGGTCTTCATTATTCACTTGGTCAACTATATCAAATAGTTGCTCAAGTATTGGCCTGTTTGCATCTGGAGGTTGAAGGCTGAAAGCATCCATGAATATATCTTTTATCTCATTCATTGCCTGCTTGTTATTGTAGTCTTTCCTCATTACCTCTTTCCTCCTTCTCTTATCCAATGCACTCTATATTTCATTCATCTTTTCCTCATTTAGAGTGCTTGAATCATAATAGGGTATTTTAATTTCTTCATCAAGCTCAGGAATACAAGAATGAATGGTCCTGGCTAAACTAGTAGAGCTTGAGCTTGGTATACTGACATGTAAGGTCATCGTTTCAGTACTTAGCTTATGACTAGGTTTGGTGGGAGTTCTTATTTTTGGTAATTCAACGAAAGTTTGTATTGCAGACTCCTGTTTATCTTGTGTTTCTTCTTTGTCCTCTTCTTCTTGCTTGGCTTCTTCTTGTGTCACTGCTATTGGAGGTATACTTGCTATCTAAATTGTTATCCCTGTGACCACCTCTATTGTTGCATTTGGCTCTTGATGAGCTTGAATGGCTATTCTTGGTGGTGATGGAGGTGGTAGAAATGTAAGCCCAGTAGTTTGAATGATTTGAGGTGGTTCTTGTGGTGACACGTTGGCTTCTTTGAGTTTGTCTACTAACTTTTGGAGATTATCCACACTGACCAATATAGGACTCGTACACAATTGTGCTTGTAGAGTTGTTTGGTCAAGGATCATAGTAAGATCCTCTATAGTTAATGGATTGATGTTTTGACATGTGGTGTCAACAACATCCTTAATCTTTATGATCTCTGCAGGTGTGGTAGTAGAGTGAGGCAGGCTAGGAGGTGAAAGTTGTGTGTCTTGCACACTTTGCTATTCATTAGTACCTTTGTCTTCATCTTTTCCTTCCTCCTCTCTTTCTTTCTTGTTTTCCTTTTCTTCAACCTTTTTCTCTTCTTTTGTCTTCTCTTCTCTCCTCTTCCTTCTTTCCTCAGGTTTAGCAGCAACTTCCTCTTTATATTCCTCTTCAAGGACATCTTCAATTGTCTTGTACAAGTTTTTCCAAACTCTTGTAGTTCTTTGTACACCTTCTTTAATTTTGTTTTGTAGGATGGAGAATGCCCTATATTTAGGTGTAAACCTTTTACTATGCCATTTGACTACTTGAGTTACCTGTTCGTTTGTTAAATCAGGCAATAGGTTTGCTAGGGTTGATTTCCTCATCTCTTTCTCCATCATTAAACATAAATGCCATCTATCTTCTATAGTTTTAGACAATTCCTTTGGCAATTGTCCATCTAGTTCAAGAGGTGTATACTTGAACTATGCCATTAATGCATAGACTGATTCTTCTATGCTATTTTGTTCCTCTCTACTGAACTTATTGAAATCAATCTTTTTCATTTCACTTAAATCTCCATTCCTAATCTTCCCACATAATATATCAACTAAAGATTTAGGAGGATGACTTACCCTTTTAGTCTGATCTTCTTCATCATTATCAGGTTGGGCCACATATCTTTTCCTTTTCCTTGGCTCTTCCTATGCCTTTTTGGCTATGTTCTTCTTCTTTGTGGCTTCCTCTTTGGCCTTTTGGGTAGAGGCCCTTGTTGTAGCTCTGGTTGTTGGCTTCTTGGGCATTTGCATGAAAGCTTTCTTTGGTGAAGGCTGAGAAGTAGGAGGTGTCTTTGTCTTCCTTTTGATGACTCTACCTTTGATGGGTGCTTCCTTGGTTTCTGCTTCCTTGACACTCTCATCTTTCTCTTCACCTTGACTTTGTGACAATTCAAGTGGCTCTTGTTCTGGTTCACCTTCTTCTTCTCCTTCACTAATCTCTTCTACTTTGCTCGCTACACTTGATTCTTCAACACCAAATTTCTTCTTTATCTTCTTTACCAACTTGTCCTTTTTCTTTACTGTTGTGGCTGTCTTGAGTTCTGTAACAACTCTTGATTTGACAGTGTCAAATGTTCCAAATTCCTTGGTAGATTTGTCCATTTCCTCTGTAAGTAATGCTGTGATGGCTGCAGAGGCTTGGTCAACATCAAGCTCATATCCCAATGGTCTAAGCCATCTTGTTCTGGGAAGGATTGCTTGAATGTAAGTATAATCAATATCAACAAGAAAACATATGTCATTTACATGCTTTTCTACCAGTGAAACTGGTATCCTCATTCTTTTCTTCATTGCATTTTTGAAATCATCAAAATAGATAGACATTTGATCATCAAAGTTATCTCCCATTTGTGCAATGAAATCATTAATTTGATCAACAATGGTTCTATTCTAACTCCAATTAATTTTTCCAAATGAAGGGAATTCCTTCATTACATAGAAGAACATACAAACCAACACTGAACCAAATTGACACTGTGCTCCCTTGGACTTTCTAATAGCTCCAAGATTTTCATTGATCTATTGCAACAAGAGCTCTGCAAGGTCATAGGTGTGGTCTTTCTTTACAAGCTTATGTGCCACATCCACTGCTATGCAAGGTACACTATTTAACCTGTTGGATTGATAAAAATTATGTGATATGATCCTTACAACAAAGTCTAGAAGGGGATCAGTTATGGTATCTATGGTCATGCCTCTATTGTTCCATTTTGCACTTGTGTTCTTCTCAATTGTTTCCTTCTTTTCACTTCTCAATGTCTTTGGCTGATTTAGGGTTGGAAAACCTGTAACCCTATGAACCATTTTCTTGGTAATCTTGACTGGTCCTTGTTCTAACCAGAATGATCCATTATGGATTTTGCTGAGTATTATGTGTATCCACTTGTTTTTGAATACAATTAGAAAAACTAGGGCTTTGGTTAAACCCTTCTTTTCTATGACAGAAAACTCATCTTTTAGGATACCATTTTCACAAAGTTTGTCATAGGCATTAAAGATTTCCAAATCTCCTATGGCTCCTATTTTACAATTATAGCACTTTCACACATCCTGAACCATAACAACTTTTTCAGGGATGGCGGATAGGGCACCAACGGGATCGCTTTTGTATGCAACTTCTGGTATAGGTCTAAACTCAGGTTGCTTAACCTCATTGCTGACAAGTTGAATCTCATGGCTCACTATCCCTTGGGTCATGTTTGAACTAGATGCCATTTATATCTAAACTAGGGTTTAATGATTAAAGCAAACTTCTCAAACTGTAAAACTTGGCACTTGAAAGAAATACCTAGATAAATGCTTAAATCACTTGGGTAGATGCTGAATCACTAGTTGAAAGGTTGAAAATCGCTCAGTTGTGCTCAAGGTAATTGCTCTTCATTTGAATGTCTCAAGAATGAATCCATTTTTACTTTTAAGTGACAAAAGAAACTTTGCATTTAATGCATTTTGGTACTTGCACCTATCACTCGGCTTCCAAATATTTTTCAACTCGACATCCACTTGGTAGCTATACTTATTTGGCATCTACTTATTTTATTAATAACTCGACATCCAAGGTAGTTTCACTCTGCATCCAAAGACAACTCAGAATCATCTTTCAAGTTTAGTCTTAGCATCTTGTCTTATGCAAATTTATACTTTGCAGTGCTTCTTCATGGTTTAGGGCTGATGTGTGATACTTCCTTATGTATCAACCCTATAAGCTTATCTTGTGATTAGTTAGATGAGAAATGATCACTTGACCTCATGGGTGAAGTGACCCTTTCATAGGATGTACTTGATCCATCTTTTTTCTACCATGTCTTCTTCATGTTTGTTCTTATGTGTTTCACATCAATCTTTTCTTTGCCCTTATTTACTTCAGTCTTGGGTGCCTTGGCCTTTGTTGGATAATTTCTACTGACATGTCCAATTTTCAAGCAACTAAAGAAAGTAGTCTAGTTCAACCATCTTTTATAGTTCCCCTTGAAATGTGTTCTTATGCAATTTTGGGGTATATGTCCATACTCTTGAGAATAGTGACAACTATACCTGGTGTTATAATCCCAATGGTAGTGACCTTCATTCTCTTTTGTTGGTTGATTTGATGTCCACATAGGCTTTGATCTGCATTCAAATGCCCTATATCCATGTTTCTTGCAATTATGACAATGTCCATTTTATCTTTGTGTCCTTGGGATTTTGGATTTGCAATCTTGTGTCATATGTCCTTGCATGTTGCATTTGTGACAGTAACTCTTGCTTTTGGATGTGTTCAGTTGATTGATCCTTCTACTCCTGCAAACATTAGTAGTATGTCCCTTTTTATTACAATAATGACAAATGGGTTTAGAATCCTTACCTTTGTCACTTCTTTGCTCAACACTCTTTGATGATTCACCAACTTCAATGCTGTTGTATCCAAGTCCTGATGTATCATGGACAGATCTTGGGGATTTCAACAACTATTCAAAGTACTTTATGGCTTCACTTGACTTGTTGAGATTCTCTTCATTTCTTTTTCTCTGTTCAATTCATTCTGCAGTTATTCATTCTACATCCTCAAAGTAGAGATCTCAATATCTTTCATATTAAGTTCTTGATGAAGTTTCATCATTTGGGCAAATGTATCCATCTGCATTTTTGAGATCCTTGTTAATTCAGTACATTTTTCTTCCAGTTTGTTTGCAAGATTCCTTTTGTCATCTTCCATCATGACTTTGTCCTCAACTGCTCTTTTCTTTTGTTCAATGATTTCACATAATATTATGGCCTATGATTCATGTTCCATCTTGAGAGATCTTATCTCATTTGCTTGAGCTTTGTTTTTCTCCATCAGTTCTACTATTTCTGCATCAAACTCTTTAGTGTCTCCATTGGCAAACACTTGTGTGGTATCAATCTCCTTGTAGTGTGTATCATTTTCAACTATCGCTATCTCCTTTCTTCTTTTCAAAGATTTTCTTAATTCCAATCTAGCT
The DNA here is from genome assembly GCA_028749045.1 of Cupressus sempervirens. Taxonomy (NCBI): domain Eukaryota; kingdom Viridiplantae; phylum Streptophyta; class Pinopsida; order Cupressales; family Cupressaceae; genus Cupressus; species Cupressus sempervirens. The sequence goes on along the minus strand of CM053792.1, from coordinate 374,364,176 downwards.
TCCTCTACTTTTTGTAGAGCGAGATGCACATCTATCACCTGGTTCTCAATGATCTTTCCAAGTTTGAAAACTTCCATCTTTAGATCTTTTCCTCCAAGCTGTTAGGCTCCTTCTTGAGAGAAATCTGCTCTGATACCAATTGTTGTAATATCTTATTGGAAAGAATGCTTTTGAGAGGGGGGGGGGGGGGGGGGGGGGTGGGTGGGGGGTGAATTAGAAGTACTAGCTTTTAACCTATTTTTCTCAAATCCTTAATAACATATCTTTGAAATGAACATGCATGCATATAAACATTAAGCAATCATGAGAAACAAATATGCATCACCACATAACACTTGAGATTTTGGTAACCCAGAAACCCTCCAGGAATAAGAAGGTAAAGCTGGGGTGGGGATGATACCCACAAAATCACTGCAATAATAATGTTTGACCACTGTTGATGATCTGCCCTGTTAAAGGCTTTACACTGTATCAATAGTGACTTGGTTAAAAGATTTACAAATACTTTACATAAGTGTTACCCTGTCAAAGGATTTAATCAACTATTTAAAGGATCTAAAAAATAGCTATTAAGCTAACCTATCATCATAGGATTTCCTTTCTAATACAATGGCTAAAGAGTATTAGGTATAATAAACCTAATAGCTTACAATCCTTGATTGCTGAATATAGGCACTTGATCTACTTTCTTCTGACCTTGATCCTCTGAGATCTGATTCTCATTTGTATCCCCTACTTTGTTCTGATTAACTAGATATTTAATTGCTGATCTCTTCCTGTAAGTCTTTTTATTCTTCACTCTGAACTCCACTAGTGTTTTCGTTTACTCCTTCATCCATCTACATGATTCAATGAGATTTCATCTTCCTTATAAAGACATTCAAAGACTTAGGGTTAGACATGGATCTATGATCCATACTGAATCTTTGATTCTCGCTCATTCCTTGCACTTTTATCATTGGTTGCATGCCTTCTCCATTTTTCTTATTGGCTGCATGTAGATTGCATAGGAAATATAAATGATTTGATCTTATCACTTAAATCCTTCGAGATTCATCATATGTTAGCCATGAAAATGATTTACATCTGAGTTTGTAAAGTTACAAACTCATATGCTGATTTCGAGTTACTTAGCACTTATAAATTCCTGATGCTCGACACCTTCTGTAACTCGGCTCTTGTATCGTTCCTATCTTGCTTGGCATTGTTTATGACTCGACACCTGAATATTTCTTGGCACTTGGATCATGCTCAAAACCTATAGTCACTCGGCATTTGATCTTCACTCGGCACTTGAAGGCTGCTCGACACTTGATGGCTTTCCTAACTCGGCACAAGTTATGGCTCAACATACATAGTGTACTCAGATTTAATGTAGAAAGTGGTTAAGTGTGTTGGCACTCAAGTGTCAAAACCATTCTCAGACTAACAACATCGATCATAGATAATGGATGTTCACATCATATGATTGGAGATAAAACAAATTTTGAATACTTTGAACATTATGATGGAGGAAGTGTAAGATTTGGAAACAATGAACCTTGTTGCATCAAAGGAAAGGGTCATATTTCATTAACTAATGAACTTGTATGTGACAATGCTTATTGGGTTGAAGGAATAAAACATAATCTACTAAGTATGACACAACTTATCAACATTGGAATCAAGGTGGAATTTATGCATGACAAGGCAAGACTACTAGATGACAAAGGAAAACTGATTGGATCAGACAAACAAACAAAAGGTAACCTATTTTATCTTGGTCTTGGTGATTGATCATGTTTTATTGCTCAAGTTGAAGAAAGTTGCTTATGGCACAAAAGGTTATGTCATGTAATTTTTGATAACATGGTGAAAATAAGCAAATTTAGGAAAGTAAGAGGTATTCCTAGTTTGAAGAAACCAAATGTTGGTTTATGCAAGAACTATCAAATTGGCAAAATGGGAAAGACTAGTTTTAAAAGCAAAACCTGTCAATCTGAAGATATCTTGGAAATTGTGCATACTAATTTGTGTGGACCTATTGTCGTAGAATGCTTTAGTGGAGAAAAATTCTTTATTCTTTTTGTTGATGACTACTCTAGAATGATGACTATTATGTATTTAAGAGAAGTTAGAAGCATTTGAGAAATTCAAATGGTATTTGGCAAGAGTAGAGAAAGAAATAGGGAAAAGACTAAAATTCTTAAGATTAGACAGAGGTGGTGAATTCATCTCCAATGAATTCAACAACTTTTGCATTGAAAGTAGAATCAAAGGACAGGTATCAGCCCCTAGAACTCTCGAGTAGCATGGAATAGTTGAAAGGAGAAATATATCCATCATGGATTATGCAAGGACTTTGATGATTGAAAAGAACATTGCTATCAAATATTGGAAGGAACCTATTAGCACTGCAATCCATACTTTGAACCGAGTTTAGTTGAAGAAGGATTCAAACAAGACTCCCTATGAATTGTGGTATGACTACAAACCCAATGTAAGTTACCTAAAAGTATTTGGACATAATTGTTATATCTTGAAAGATTCTAGAAAAGGAAAGTTTGATGTAAAAAGTGATGAAGGTATATTTCTAGGATACTCTAGCAAAAAAAAGGCATATAAATGTTTAAATTTGTTTACTCATAAAATCATAGAAAGTGCACATGTGAGAATTGACGAGTTTGTAGAAAAGGCTAAAGAAGCATGCAAGAAAGAACTAGAAGACTATAAAAGGTTTGTCTACTATGAATCTGATACTTTTCCAAGTATATTTGATGATAAGGAGACTACATCTACTAAGCCTAGTATAGTTACCAAGTCACAAATAGGTCAGATCGAGTCACATGAATCCAAGTTATAGTTTGAAGCTACTGAGCCAATGCCTACCGAGTCTGAAGGACCCAAGTTGCAGATAGAACAAGTTGAGTCTCAAGTTGAAATTCAAGAGGAAGACAATGCAATTCATTCAAAAGGCAAGGAACCTATATTAGCCAAGTATGTTAGAAGACATCATACACCTGATTAGATTATTGGAGATAAAATAGAAGGTACTATGAAAAGAAGTAAGCTAAAAGGTACATGCTTACTTGTTGAATTTGAACCTAGGAGTGTTAAAGATGCATTGGAAAATGAAAGTTGGATTGAGGCTATGAATGAAGAAATTGAATAGAAGAACAAAACCTAAACTCTTGTACCTAGGCCCAAAGACAAAAATGTGATTGGCACAAAATGGGTATTCAGGAAAAGTTGAATGAAGATGGTAAGGTATCGAGAAACAAAGCTAGATTGGTATGTAAAGGATACTCTCAAGAAGAAGGCATTGATTATGGTGAAACTTTTGCTCCTGTTGTAAGATTGGAAGGTGTAAAGACCTTACTTGCATATGTAGCACATAAAGGATTTATGGTATATCAGATGGATGTTAAATCTACATTTCTTAATGGTATTCTTGATGAAGAAGTCTACATTGAGCAACTAGAAGGTTTTGTTGATTCAGATAAAAGGGACATGGCTTGCAAGCTACACAAAGCTTTGTATGGTCTAAAAAAAGCTCCTAGAGCATGGTATAAAAGATTGCATAACTACCTTATGCAGATTGGTTTTCAGAGAACTAATGATAACAATAGTTTGTACATCAAGGAAGGACTAGATAACAAGATTGTATTAGCAAAAATATTTGTGGATGATACTTTATTTAGAGGGAATGATGATCTATGCAAAGAATTTCTAGAGAAAATGAACATAGAGTTTGAAATGTCTATGTTTGGTGAGATTAAGTTCTTTATTGGATTGCAGATACAGTAGAGTAGGAATGGTATCTACATCACTCAATCTAAGTATGTCAAGGAGATACTCAAGAAGTTTGGTATGGAAGATTCAAAACTAGTTGGAACCCCCATGTGTATTGGATTATAGCTTACCAAAGATGATGATTCAAAAGAGGTAGATTAGACCTTGTATAGATCAAAGATTGGAAAATTATAGTATGTAGTTCATACAAGACTTGATATTACTCTTGCAATTGGTATAGTGGCAAGATTCTCGACAAAACCTAGAGAAAATCATATGATGGCAATCAAAAGAATCTTGAGATATTTGAAAGGCACTAAAGACTATGGTTTATGGTATAAAATTAGAGGAAATCTAGACCTAAATTTTTTTACTGATGCTGATTGGGAAAGAAATATTGATGACAGAAAAAGAACAAGTGGTGAAGCATTCTTTCTTGGTAAAAGGTTGGTATCTTGGACAAGCAAGAAGCAAAACTACACATCCCAATCCACGACAAAAGCAGAATATGTTGCAGCAACAGTAAATTGTTCTAACATTGGTTTAAATAATTGTTGCAAGGCATGAAGGTTGAAATCAAGGAACCAATTGTCATGTTTTGTGATAATACAAGCACAATTAACATATCAAAGAATCTAGTGATGCATTCCAAAACCAAGCATATTGCTATAAAATGTCATTTAGTTAGAGAATTGGTGCAGGACAAAGAAATCATATTGGAATATGTCCATACAAAAGAAAAATATGTAGACATATTTACCAAGCCATTACCTAAGGATGCATTCCTGCATCTAAGAGGTAAGTTAGGGTCATTCCCCTATCTGAAGCTTACTATAAAGTTTTAGTGATGCATCAACAGGAACCAAGTTGAAGATCAATTAGTTGATGCAACATAGTCAAAAGAGAACATTTCATATGAATCAATACTCAAGGTACAATGATAATCATTTGGTATGTGTTGTCTTTGGCATGTGTTGTCAAAGAGGGAAAGTTTACTATCATATCTATCTAAAATTTCTTTTGAGAAATAAGCTATGCAATTCCTTCATAGAGGGAGATTATTGCATATAAGAGATATTTTTGTTAAAAATTTAAGAGGGGGAAACTTTCTATTAGAGAAAGTCTTGTTCTCAAATTTCATTATGCTATGATATGTTGTGTTGCCCTCAATGCCAAAGAGGGAGATTGTTGGATACAATTGTCTAATTGTGTATTGTCTTTGATGTTACACAAATGTCATATCAATTGTTAGCCAATGCTTACCAAGCTCACTTGGTCGTCAAGATATTTCTCTCTATCTATTGAGCATTCCTGGAGATTACTCTACGAAGACAATGTCTACTCACTCAGGCGTTGAAAGAAAGCAGTGTTAACTGAGTTCTCATGGTTAACAAAGGAAAGTTGGTCAGAGTTAATATTAATCAAGTTCACTCAGTTGATAAAGGATTTATGTAAAGTTTGCAGTGTTGATCGAGCTTCTGTTGGTTAACATAGGAAATCATTTTAGGACCAGTATTTACTGAGCTGGGTCAGCTATCAAAGGATTTTGTTGATTTGGGATATGAAGTTTACTTATTTTAAGTATTGATTATAGCCGACTATGGTGATGATTATTGGTCATTGTAATTTTTATTGAGCTGACTTGACAATCTGAACGATATAGATATAAGGTCAAGTTGTGATTTTTAGTAGCATGCAAGTGTATTGATTGATTGGGAAGGAAAGTGTGTGAGAAAACTTGAAGGATGGTTAGATATCCTTGTGGAGTAGCAAAGTAATATTTGATCAGGAAGGATCAAGCTTTTGTAAATAAAATAGAGATCTGGATTCAGCAATTTAGTTACATCTCAAGTAGGTCATTTCATTGTTACTTTCTTACCATTGTAGCAATGATCCAAAATCTCTTAATAGAGTTGGTTTAATAGCTAGTTGTAAATCCTCTAACAAGGTGACAGTTCAATTAAATTATTTTAAAGACCTCTTAAAAGGCCACTCCTTATAGGGTGCTTAAATCCTCTAACAAGGTCACACCTAATAGTGTGTTTTGTAACCTTTAACCAGGTTGGCTCCTAATAGAGCTCATTTCAGAAGAGTGAAAAACAATAACTAGTTACATTGGTTGTTTTTCCCATATTGGGTTTCCACATTAAATATGGCATCTCTTGTGTTCATTTCTTTTCTCTTATATTTGCAAATTATTACTATTGATGTTAGATCTACTAAAGTAAAACAAACTTTGCATTTATTGAGTTACAACATTTTCATTATGTTTACCAAGTGTCAGCAATAATTAGTTTAGTCAGACATCTAAAGGATCTGTGAATATATTTTGTGGTAACTAATTCACCCTCCCCCCCTCAGTTACTCCATCTATATTTCCAACAGTGCAAGCCCTAGTGTCACACGTGTGAGTTGTATAGACTCCGAGCCAACAGTAGAATTATAATTGTAAATTAATTAAATATCTTATTATAATTAATTGGGAAAGCCTCAAGGCTGACTCAAGGAATTACTTTGAAGATATGGTATAAAGGAAAGATATTTTCCTTGTTTGTATGAAATGCATGGAAGTGGTGATCGTACTATTGAGTATGAAGTGAAAAAGGAGAAGAATGTTTTCTGAATGCAAATAAGTGATCCAAGGGATTATTGGATGAAAAATTTGTGATTTGGTTACAAGATTAGAATCAAAAAAAGTTTTGTTGACAGGATAGGAAGAGGAAGTAGTAGTACTATTCATTTCTATTATTCTACAAGGAATAATATAGAGATCATTTGGACAGTGGGTTCATTGATCTTTTCCTTGAAGTTGTTTGGGCAATGGGTACAACTATATTCCACAACTCCTAATAGGGTTGGCACAACTCCTAACAGGGTCGGAATCTCCTAACAAGGATTCCAAGTATCCTAACAGGGACTGATATGTATAGAATGTTGTTATAGACTCCTAACAAGGTCCATCCTCTAACAAGGAATATTTATATTAGTACATCATCTTGTGGGTACCATCCCCACTAGGGTTTTTCCTCTGATCAAGGGTTTCCTTAGTTAATATATCTAATGTTATTGTACAAGATTATCTTGTTATGGTTTATGATTATATTGCTCATATAGTTAAATTTTAATAATGTTGATAATTGTGATATTAGTTGGATAACTCATTCACCCCCCCTCTCAGTTATATTGGTGTACTATATATTCTAACACAAACACCATCCCATATATCACCATTATCTCTAAGATTATGCCCCATCCCATGGGTAATCCATGTCCTCTCCTATCTATAAGAAATAAATAGTACAACATATCATTGCAATCAAGCCCTCATGTTGAGCCACTAACACCTCCCATCCTATCTCATAATCCCTGATGCCTAGCTCCTCATCTCCACATCCAAACATATAGTGTACTGTGGCTCACTCTATTATGGGGTCATATACTGCTAACTCTCCATGTATCAAAATTTCTAGGATGTTCCATACATCCTCCAACATCATGGTGGCCTCCCCAATCTTTAGATGGAAGTAACTCATCTCTAAATGTCATCTCTCTATCAAAGTTGTTAGTAAGCCCCTATTAACTCTAATCTTAGGCATGAAGTCAATATGGTAAAGCCCAAGCCCTACTAATATCTTTCACTCATCTGGGGTCATCCCATGACACAAGGATAGGTTGTGGAGCCTATGTCCTCTCGTCTGCAACAAGGGAAGGTCCTTCTACATAATCATACATTACCTATCAACCTTTTGTGGCTTCCTACCAAGTTTGACCTAGGTTTGACTAATTTTTGAAATTTTCACTATGTTTGACTAGGTTGACCTATGTTTTGACCTCATTATAGGGTTTTGAACATGCACACAAAATTTGAGTCATTCTGAGTTCATTTGCATTATTTTTGACCCTCTTCATAACTATCTATCAATTTTCTCCCAAGTTTGACCTAGGTTTGAGAAATTTTGGGAAAATTTGATCATGTTTGATTGGTTTGACTTATGTTTTGGCCTCCTACTATGGTTTTGGGTATGCACAAAAAGTTTCAGGCCATTTTGAGTCTATTTGGACCAATTTCGGCCCCTAGAACATCATGGGGTGTAGTTGGGCTTCCCAATTATGTCCATGACACACTTGGTTATGCCAAGTGTGTGATGGGTGCATTTGGATGCATTTTGGGCATAATTTAGGTAGTTAGACACCTAAAACTCCCTTTAAGGCTCTATTTGACCCTCGTTTGACCCCTACCTAACCTAGAAATACATGAAATGAATGAAATAATAGAAGGGCCTCAATGTACTCATTAGTCATCCTTCATTTTCCCATCATCAGTAGGTATGTACTCACTCTCTATGATATTGCTTCCTGGGTAGTTTGTCCATCTTCCTTCCTCCAAAGGTCTTTTCTTCCAAATGAGAGGGTGAAAATGACCTCTAAACCCCTCTCCAAGCCCTTTTATACCCCTTTTTCTACCTAGATAGACATGCAAGAGGAATTTTCTATGTTAGTCATGATTATCTCTACACTCCATACCCCATAAATTTTGCATATAATCTCTTATTTTTGATCTATCTATTGCTATGGATCCATCTTGTTGCTATCAACAAATTGACCTATCATATGCATTTTTTGATCAATTTCTTGAGGGGGCACACATACATACTACCCCCACTAGGGCATTTTTTAATGGTTTTTCATTGGTTATTCTTTGACATGATGCTCTAAATTACATTGTAACAAAGAGGGGAAAAATGTAGACGCTAAAAAATGGTTTGCGTCTACTATCTAATCACATTTTCATACTAACGTATCCTATCTTCTTATTTCACTAATTTTGATCTTTTGGAAAACTTGATTATCATTCGATCACATTTCAAAAATATCCTTCATCATTCACAATCCCTTTTCAAATTAATTGCAGATTATTTCAAAATCGATTCCTATTTTAGTTAGAGTAATAAAGTATTTTCTTATTAATTAAATCACATTGATTTAATAATTAAGCCACTTATTATCTCTAGTTTAATTAAGCTAAACTTTGGGCATATAATAATTAATTATTTTATTAATTATTACCATGCAACCTAGGCTTTTCTTGTTAGGGTTTTGATCTTCTTTTATAAGGATTGATCTCTTTGTAATTTAATTCATTTTCTTTTTATTTATAACAATTCTCTTTTTGCTCATAAAGAATATCTCATGTATGGCTCTAAGAATTCCAACCTCCATAGCTTTTTCTCCTTTCTTTTTGTGATAGGTGTTTGCATGTAGGTGATTCTTGGGAGTTGTGGGGTTGATCTTTCATTAACTTCAACATGGTATCAGAGCTCCATATCTTCATGCCCATGTTTTGTTTATAAGAGGTTTGGCTTGGCTTTTAGAATTGTACCTTTTTAAAGAGGGTTTTATTTTTTAGAAGTTTTTAATATTGGATCTAGGGAAGGTCACCTTTTTCGATGTACTTTGATCCCAAACAAACCTCATTGTTGAGCTCAAAGCACCCAAAAACCCCTATTTTCATATAAAATTTGTCCAATTTGAAGACAACTAGAATTTGAGGCAAAAATATTTCTCCCAGATTGGGCACATTTCTTGAGGTAGTGATTTTGTGCACTAAACTGTAGACTTTTTCTCAAAATTCAATATTTTCAAGCATGGAAATTGAGTTTTTTTGGGCACGAAGACTAGGGTTTAACAAGATTTTTTTGGCACACAAATCTAGATTTTTGGCAGGGAAATAAATATTGGCATGAAAACCAATGTAATTTGGCACAAATCCTAAGATAATTTTGGTAATGGTAAACACACTTCCCAAGGTATTTTGGCATAAATCTTGAGGCAATGATTTTTTTATTTTTACAAACAAGATAACATTGGAAAGTTGATTTCTAGCTCGCTGCAATGGTGCAATTCATTTGGATTTTTGATGTTGTTTGGTTGCCAATTTATGCAGTCAAGGTCAAAGGTTCTATTTTGAATTTTGAGAGACATATCTTGAAACATTCTATTTTCCATATTTTTCTCTAGGCACATCCCATTTAGTTTTTTTTTGCATTCTTGTGGATGTCTTGGTTTTTTTAGGTTCAGAGATCAATTTTGTTGTTTTAGATGATTTTTCATGGGTTTTACTATATCTTGTATCAACCTTATGTCCTTTTTTATCTTTCTTGACATCCTTTTATAGTATTTTTGCAAAGGCACTGAGATAAAGTGCCACTCTATTGCATTTTAGGATCTTGCACGTCTTTTTGTTTTTTTGTACTCACACTGCATTATATAGTGCCTTGGGGGGTTTTTTGATGGCCATATTCATCATCTTCCTTTGTCAAGTGTATTTTCCTTCCATAATATTAGCCCATAACATGTCATTGACATATGCCATTATAGGTGTGTGTACTTCTTTTGCACTCTTGATGTTCCTGATTCTTCTTTTTGTAAGAGATATTGCATTTAGTTTTAGTATTCACGTCTTACCTCTTAGCATTATAGGGAGGTTATGTTGGTTATATTTCTTTCTTGGTTCGATGGAGTGAGCTATGTATTTAGTATTTGATCCTATGTACTAGGCGATTGCAGTGGTTGAATACCTATGCATTTTGGTGAGATGGATCATTTACCATATAGACATTCTTTCATTTATATTTTTTGAGGCCATGAAGATACCTTCTATATTTGATTGATCAACTCTTTAGACTTAGTCTTTTCTACCTAGTCATTTCTGATATAGTAGAGGTTCTTCAAATCATTAGTTTGGTAGTATTTGCAGCTTCATTCTTCAGTGGTGTTCTTTATGATCATATCGTGTTCCTATTTTCTAGGACATTCCCTAGTTTGGAGGCTTCTTCAGTGCTTTACTAGTTCTTTTTAGCATTATTTCCATCTCTTTTTGGAGTAAGGTTTTTCCTATATGATTTTCTCTATTTCTCCTCTTTTCATAGATTTGGTTGTGATTGGATACCTCACCAGGCTTTGTTGTTGGGATCCAAATTTACTTTGAGTGGTAGTTTCTAGGTTTTTAGCTACTCCCTATGTTTATCTTAAGGGGGGTGTTAGAGTAACAAAGTATTTTCTTATTAATTAAATCATATTGATTTAATTATTAGGTCAGTATTATCTCTAGTTTACTCAAGCTAAATTTTGGGCATATAATAATTAATTCTTTTATTAATTATTATCATGCAACCTAGGTTTTTCCCATTAGGGTTTTATCTCCTTTTATAAGGATTGATATCTTTGTAATTTAATTTATTTACTTTTGATTATATCAAGTTATCTTTTTTATCATTAAGAATGTCTCATCCATGGATGTGGGAATTCCACCCTCCATAGCTTTTTCTCCTCTCTTTTTGTGACAGGTGTTTGCATGTAGGTGATTCTTGGGAGCTGTGGGGTTGATCTTTCATCAACTTCAGAAATTTTATCTAAACTTTTCAAAATCAACTCTAAACCATTTCAATATCATAAGAATTATTTCCAATCAACCCAAAATTGTCTGAAATCAACCCAAAACTATTCTAAATCAAACCTAAATGATCTAAAACATGTCAAACATCTCAAATCAATAATCACTTATCCAACCTTAGGAATTTTTTATCCCTCATTGCCTTGGCAATCTATTAAACCTATCAAATATGACCTTAGCACTACCATGCCCCTTGGCACTAGGTCAAATCTATCATTTTTATCATTTGATCATCAACATTGTCAAGTCCCCAATGTCAAATTGTGACTTTATCCAATCAATTTAATAACATTAACAACATCCATCAAGGTTATTATGATCAATCTAATCAATCAATTTCAATCATGTGGCCTTTAAAATGTCCATTAAATATCACATGTCCTTAATCCATGTCATATATATGTTATCAGTCATAATAACTTGATCAATTTGATCATGGCTTTCATCTACTCACCATCATCCTATTCAATCTACATAATCATCGCATCTCATCAAAAAGTTAATCCCACATTTATCTAATCAAATTGGCCAATCATTTAGTAATTTATCCTATAGAATTAGATAACCCATAACCTATTCCTATCTCATTTAAATCATTTTCATCCCACTTGTACTAATTATTACTATTAATAAATATTCTCAATTAATTAATATCTATTAATTAGTTGGTCCATCTTTGCGAACTATGGGAATTCTCAATTTACTAAGTTCTATTTTCCCATTTCTAATTCCTAATTTACTAATTTCCATTTGTGTGGAATTATGAATTTTTAATTCAAATATTCCACCTAGTCTTGCCACATGGCCATAATGCATCATATATCCTCTCCCTACACTTGGCTAATATGTGTCATATGTGATATATATTTTTCCTTATGTATGACTATAATAAACCACATTCATCATAGATTCTTGTCTACAAGTGGCTTTGATGTGTCATATGCATGTCATAGATTATCTTCCACTTTTAGTGCACTTGAATTGTATGTGGCATATTTCATTGTATTTGTCATAGATATTCAAGGAATATTGTGCCAAGTTTCACACTTGATTTGATGAATGCCCATCTCCTCATTCATGTCTCACCTCTTGAGTTTTGGCTGTAAATTGAGCCATCTTGTACTCATTTTGGATCTTTAACATCCATATTCTCTCAAATAATGTCCAAACCACACTTCTATTATTCACAATAGCATTCATCCCATCACTTTATTATTATTCTTTTGCTTTAAATTATGTGTGCACTATAGGCAATTGGAGCTACATCAACAATGGAGAAGAAAGTACATTGGAACTACAATTGAAGAGGGAGTTTTCATTGTTTTAATTCCTTTACTTTTATTAGTTTTCATGGTAGATTAAATTTGTTTAGCATATTTTGATTGATTTTTTGGTTTCTCATAGTATGCTAGGTTTTAACCTATTTTGTAGTCCTATAGGGGGAGTATTTGTGTTTGCATAGAGTCAATAAGGACTCATGGTATTGGTATTTAACAATGTTTTTGGACACTTGAGCTTGAAATAGATTTTTTTGGAAATGATTGAATTTTGAGAATTTATATAATGATATCTTTGTCATTGATGTTAGTGGGGGAGAGATGTGTACATGAAAAATATCCTTTGAGGGAGAGAAAGAGTATATTCTTGGTATTAGAGTATAGATATTTATGTATGGAGTAGATCAACACCTTCCTTATGCAATGCACATGATGGCTATTGAATGGTTTCAATTTGAACATGAAAAAATCTTAACAACTTGTCCAAGACTAAGATTGAGATGAAATTGTAAATGAGGAATGTACTTGTTGAGAAGTCATTTTACACAATAACAATGAAAAAAATACTTCTAAATTTTTCTGTTGAAAAATTGATCAATTTAATCAAATCCAAGGTTCTTGATGATTATTCTTCAACCCATTGGGTAGCTCAATTGAAGATAAATGTGAATTTTCACAAGGAGGCTTTTGTTGGTATCTGTAAATCTAGCAAGACTTTGAAAGGATCATGCACACAAAGTAGTATATGCTTTGTATTTTTAGGTTTATCATAAATGCAAATTCTAACAGTGCAACTATATGAATTCCTATACTATCCACATATTCAAAGAAAATAATAGAGATAGGGTTATGAGAAATTAAAAAAAATTGCTAAAAATAAAATTCCTAATGGAGATAAGTCATAGCCACAATGTGTGTGCAAATTGAATTTTCAAAAGGGGTCGAGAATGAGACAAATTACTATGCAAGAACTCAAAGGTTATCCTTTCTCCATATTTCCATAATAAAGGGTTTTTTTAGAAAATATGAAAAAAAAGAAACTAATTCATTTCATGAGCATTAATATACAATGAAAGCATTGATCCATCTCTATTCATGAATAGAGAATTCATAAAGGAAACACACATTCTAGCAATAAATACTACACACAGAATGAGAGAACCAATAGTATACTTTATTACATTAGAATAACGGTCCTAAATAAATATTACATCTTTGTATTTATAGGAAACCCCATCCTTAATGAAAATTTTGGATCTAGGGATTTTTCCATGCAAGAAGTATGTAAAAACACTAATTTGAAGCAAAATATGTACAAACATGCTCCTAACTAGGTGTAACATCGGCATGCACTCTTTATTTTATTAATTAAATGGTGCATGGACCTTTACATGACTCCAAAACTCATAAAGAAGAAGAATATAAGAAGGACTAAGACTTTGGATGATCTAGGAGTCTCTAGAACTTGTTTAGAAGCAAACTTGGGCTCTACTATGTGTCTCAGTTAATTAAACTACCACCAAAACATGTTTTTAGTGTATGCAACACTAAAAAAATGGAACTAGTAGTTGACTTTGGATGCCACCATTTCTAATCCAAAATTTTTTAGTGCACCTACATACCTTGGAAAATTGCACACTTGTACACCTTATTTCACACTATGCATCTTTAGGTGTCATAGGGTTAAAATTGGAAAGATATTTCTAACTCCCAAAATTCTAATTTCTAGCATCTAGTCCCTCTTGACCTTCTACCAAAATAATGTACGAATCTGCTACCTTAAACTTCTTAATGGAGTTGGTGATCACTTAAGGCTCCAGTAATTTGAGGGCTTGATATTTTCCTCTCACTCTGTGAAAATCCTAGACCTTCTGTCTTACCTTGACAAAATCGTCCATCTTGGAGTCCAATTCTCTTGGTACCCACTCAACCTTGAATATTCTTTATATACCATCTTTGGAAGATGCTTCCTCAAAAGATACCTAGAACTTGTTGTACAACATTTTCTACTGAGAACATAGTTGAGTCCTGAAGTCATCACTAAAAAATGTTTGGACTAGCCATGCTATAATATTTATCTACCTCCAAAATTTTATCTTGAGTCCTGTAATCTATCCCTTAAGTGTCCTCATATAGGGACAACATGACCACATTACCTAATTGAATATTCTCAATCCAATCATGGATCTTATGTAGTTCTTTCCTTGAATATACATTCAATAACATCCAATATTTTTAACCTTTTATTGTCTTTAGGGCTTCTAGTTCATTTGTCTAGGTGGATACTTCTTCTATTAGCCCAAAATCCTAGTTGATCATTATTCCTAAGATATTCACATTTTTATGTATACTATGCAATATATTCATGTTGGCTTCTATAATCTCCACTCCCTATTCCTCAAAATTGCAGTGTGATCTTTTGTGCACATCCAAAAATTAGTTAATAGGTTCTTGGGTTAGAGCTCATTTCTCGAGGGTGGCTGCTAATGCAACCTCCTAGTGATTTGCATTAATGGGACCCACCATTTCTTTTAAAAAACCTTTCAAAGATTTATTCTACTTCCTTAAAATTTGGAGTTTTTTCTCTCCACTATCCAATTGTTGAAACCCCTTCTTTAAACCCAAAGTCATTGAAGATATGGCAGTGTGCTTGGTAGGCTTCCTCAATATGACCTCTTGTATCTCAAATTATTAGTGTGTAATGACCTCAAGATTAGCATGGAGTTAAGGAATAGTTATATGCATTACCATGTCATCATGCCCATTCCTTGAAATGAAGGCCATTTGATGTGGCTCTTCCATAGGGGACATTGTCATTCGCATAGCCTATGTCAAAAATAACATTTGATCTACCTCTATTTGTATATACCTTCTCTAATAGGTCTCAATTTCTTGTGTCAACCATTTCAAAGTCATACTTGAGGTTTACATATCTTGTTTGGATGATGAGATGGTTATGAGTACCAATCGCTTTCCCTTTTCCACACTCTTGAAGATTTCTTATGTTCCCACCTATTCCACATTTGGTGTCACCATTACTATTGTAGGTTCATAGGAGGTTAGTTATACTATCAAGGGATCTTAGTCCCCCATTTGGACCATTTGTGTCTCTTTTTATGCACTATTATAGCTCATCTCTTCCAACACCAAAGGTGTCACCTGCATAGTTTCTTTCTCTGGCAGAGGTGGAGTAGGTGTTACTGGTCTTCTAGGAGGCAGAGGAGATGTGCCTACTAAACCTTGTGGGAGAGGAGTTATGGTGTCCTATCAATCACCTGATGCCTACTAGTATGGTGTGTTTCTTATATCTCCTTCTTCTAAATGTGTCCCAATGGTCATGTAGTCAAAATAAAACAAATCAAACACACTTGACCTGCTCCCAATTATTGACTCAGTCCATCTCTCCTTTTCTTGATCTGTGACATCATTGATCTGGATAGGCTAGTCTTTAGTAGCTAAGGGAATTTTTGTGGCACTCCTCCTTTCCTCTTTAGCCACCCATACTTTACATTTTCTCTTATTCAAAGGGAGATTCTCAATCTCTTCCTCCTATTCTTTCTCTTCATCCTCAGCCTCAGGGATTGTCTCAGGGATCTAAGGCAAGGCAATGATTTTTTTCTTTAAATTCCTCCTCATGTTTAGCTTCCTCTACCACAGTCAATTTTCTCTTCTTATTCTCCTTAACCTCAGTGTCCTTTCAAATGTAGGCCACATCCTTGTCATGCCTATATTCATTCTTAGGTTAGATCAAGGACTTCTCTTGGTATGGACTCCTTCCCTATGATATGTTGGATCATCCTAATGTTGTCAAAATAAGGGTGGGGTACCATATAATCATTCAAAAGATATTGGTCCCATTTTGTCTCATAGGTGGCAATGTCTTATTTTTGCTTCATGTCAAAGGGTTTGATAGTGATTGGCCACACCTAAGTCTTCCTATACATTTTCAAACTTTATCATATGCATAAGCCAATTCTATAGCAATCTTCAAAAGTACAAGCCTATCTAATGGACAAAATGGAAGCTTCTTAGGGCATAGGAGAGTTCCAACCACCCATATGTATGTGAAAGTTTTAAATTGGATAAAATATCCACCTACTTGTGTTACTCTAGATGTAGCTTCAATGAACAACCTGTTCACATAATCTCCTTCAATAACCTAGATTATAGTGAAAATGAAGGAATCATTCACTGGTTTATTTTCTAATCTCTTGTCTCAGAGTTTCTTTCTTACCAACTGAGGATATATAATAAATGACCATACATTGGGTTCTTGTAGACTTCCCCTTTTGACCAAAATAGGTTAATTGGTTGCTTTGGTAGCCAACAAGTAGTCCACATATGAGGTCATTTAGAAAAGAGGATTGGTTTGAAGTGAAGTGAGTTTCTCATCTATGGAATAACTAATTATAGTACCCCAATTAATCTTAAGGGTCCTTCTCCTGATGGTCTCTATGAAATGAACCATCCACATTTCCAAATGACTAGCTACATGAAGTCCCATCACTCTGCTCAATAAGAGGATGTCATAGCCTATATCATCAACCATGTGACCTCAATTCATGTCTACTTTTCCTTTTCTCTTATTCAGAGGGGGCCTATAAATAAGGTACTTCTCTTGTACCAAGTCATTTTCTTCTCATTCATGTTCTCTATACCACATGCTAGTTGTGCCATATGTGATCTTTTGATATTGGTCTATGATAGGTAAATGGAAGAAATTTTTAGTGTTGTCTCATCTTATGTCCAATACAATCTCTCTATTCATTCTCTTGACCACCTTCTCTTTGGGTACATAATGTTGAGTCAATGTCATGATTAGCTTGGAAGACTACACAGACATAGGATGACATGCAAAATTCACCAAACCACTTAGAATAAGGGAGGAGATAATCTCTATCTCTCATGTGGATTATTATAGAGAATAATGGATGTGTTCCAGTAAATATGTACAAGTTTTATATCCCAAATTTTGTAATGTGCATTTATAAACTAGGATTTATTAGCACTCCTTGGAACTTGAACTGCACTAGTTTTGGGGCAATCTTCACTACTTAGGATGATGAGGATGTCATTTTATCTTGCACAAAATAAATGCAATTGTATATTATTTTTTAGAGGCTCTAATAATCCTTAATGACTAGATAAAGATGACAAGAATCTAATAGAAATAGGTGAAAATTGATCAAGAGGCATAACTACACACTGATGCACCTAGCACACTTGACACAATTGCACATAAATTCAAGGTGTACTGAATGCTCAATAGGGGGGGTCAGCCTTTAGTCTATATAGTAGGCACACTTGTGCATGTTCACACATTCTACATGTGCATAATATGGGAAACTATGTAGGGCAAGTTGAGGCAAAAGCCAAGTCCATTGGGTTTGTGATGGTGGGCGGTATGTGGTGCACATGCCCAAGAAATGTACATGTACATGTGTAACTAGTATGCAATAATTTTTACCTTAGTATTGGGACTCACCAAAGCTACACAGATGAAGGGGTTTGAGGGTGCATGAATTGGGGGTTTGGGGGTGTATAATTAGTGCTAATAGGGGGTCCTCAAAATTTATAGGCAAGGACCCCAACTAGTGAACCTTACACACCTTTTTAAGGTACACACATGCACAAGCTCCATAAGTGCACTCCTTTGCAAGGTTTTGGGATAGATGATAGGATTGAGGTTGGATACCTATGCAAATGCTTACCTCTATGCCTTACTACAAAAACTTACTTTTTGACCACCAAATTTAGAATGACACAACCCAACCATGACCTAAACCTGACTATTAGACCCATTCTTTGAGGTACCTTGGAAGATGTTTTGATCTAAAGAGTGGGTCCCTCTAGCCTAAAGGAAAAGAATGGGTCTCCATTTTTGACACAAAAATGGGGTGTGTGTTGTAAAGCCACAATAGTACTATCTTAGACTAAGGTGTATGTTTATATTTTTATGAGTAGCATGAAAAAGGAGAGAAAAGGTAGATGAGGAAGATATATATTTGGTATTCATGGTACTCTGATGTTTTTCATCTATATTTCCATCAATACTAGAGAGGGAGATTTTAAGCATGAATTTTGATGGTATTTCTATGGGGGAGTATCATAGAAGTGTTGGAGACATGATTTAGAGCTTATGTGTTGCATTCATGATAGTGGTTATCATTGATATCAATGTATACCTTATTTTGTGAAGATTACTAGTGTTAAAGAGGAAAAATTATTTCGCACAGTCAATGGTCAATAGTCAACAAGTTGGGATGTGTGCTCTTAGACATATGTTAAAAGATCATTCTAGATTTTAGAGCTATGTATGCTGATCAAAATATGGAGATATGAGATAGTTATATGATGTTTTCTAAAGAGAATTTTTAGAAAGTGGTTACTAGTAAATTGATGATATCTTTTAACAAAGATGTAACTGTGTTAAGTGATCTTAAAGGAAGTTAAAAGACATGTTAAAGATGCTATGGTCCTAATGCAGAAATAGATGTTCATTCTGTGAGGTTTAGACAATATTATTCAGAAGATGTTTATGTCTAAGCCAACTATTGAAAATATCTTTGAGAAAGAGTATACTTGTAGTATAACATGTAATGAAATATCTTATGGATGTCCTATATTATTAATGCAAATTGGGAAAGCCTCAAGGCTAAATCAATATTTGTTATAGGTCTTAGTATAATGGAAATATTGTTTTCTTGGATCTAGTCATCATATGCAGTCATATGAATTATGATGTTTGGTTGTACAAACCTGGATGACAATTTGTATTTGAGAAAAGTAAAGATTAATGTTGAGGATTTTGTTGGAACTTACAAGTTCACCCTTTGAAATGAGTGGCAAAAACACTTAACTAAAGATTATAAATCTGATTTTTATGAGTATGCTACACATTCTATTCGACATATGTGCAAAACTTCAAAAACTTGTTCAAATTTTTTTATACCTCAAAACCCTATAACTCCCCTTGAGCTGATGTGCCAATTCTCTAACCAAAGATTCTTGTGCTAAATTTGTCTCATGCCGATGTATTTGATACTCTTTGCCTTGTCTGCCTTATCATTCTTTTTCCTCTATTTCTATGTACCCTATTTCTACTTTGAATGTACTCTACCTTTGTCTCTGCTCCCTTTTACATCTTCTTGCAATGCTTTCATCCATTTGGCTATATTCCCTTATTACTTCCTCAAAAGTTGAATTTGAATATCATTTGAATATCTCCCCTTTGGATATTCTTTATTACTTCCATCAAAGGATGTATTATCTCCCCATTCTTATTATATCTCCAAAAATGTGTAATGCCCTGCCAAGGGATCCAAAGAATTAACCTAGAATTTCACTAAGTTTGGAAGCATTTTTTTTTTATAAAAACATGAAAGTAATATCATTCACAACTGATAATAGAATAATGGAAGCAATAACAATAAACATTTAAAAGTAAACATAACATAACATAACAGGTTACATTCTTTAAAGATCCCTTAACATTGAATTACATCTAAATCAACTAACATTATTGAATCCATCTAATACAACAACCACATGATATAATAATGATAAGTCCAATGTTTATACATTAAATTTCTAAATGCTTAATCATCCACTATACATGTCATAGGGTATGAAAAGCTTAAAAGAATATACATATGTGGAATAAGGTACATCATCCTATTCTAATCCATGATACATCAAGTAAAGATAACCATAAGATACACATGATACATCATCATAGAAGATATATACATCCATCATAAAGATCAAACATAATAAACTAAGTGCATGGTTCCTCCAAATCATTAATAGCATCATTAGAGCATCGTGGGTCCTAGCCATCCCTCCATGCATAACATTCCAAATCACCAAGGAGATCATTGGTATTAACATAGTAGGAATGTCACTCCTAACATATACTACATCATATGCAAAAAGTAATCTAACATGCAAATATAAGCATAAGATAACATCATCTAACAATGCTAATCATCAGTGAAAGGATACATATCCACCATCATAAAGGATGCATCAGCCACGATGTCTCAAACAGATCTCAAATGATAAGGGTGGAAAAACACTACCACCCAACCGTGTGGAACCTAAGTGGTCCACTCCCACCGTGCTGAGGAGATAATCTCAAGTCCCAAATAGGCTATCCAAAACACATAGCATAAATCTATATAAGTCCAAGAATCCTAAAAGTATACTAACTCAAAGGTTCCAATCACAAAACCGACATCTAATCCCCAGAGGCACATAATGACATGTAGGAAACCTACTATGCAAGCGGGAAAATGTCATCACATATATCATGTAGAAGTTACCCTGGCAGTTAGCTATACTCCATGGGTCCCTACTGATCCTCATGCGGCCACTAGTATCCTCTCATACTGACAAGGCATACTATGGAATGCAAGGTCACAACCAAGCGTTCTCTCTACTACCATCCTAGTCTGTACAAGCACTCAAGGCATGTGCGAGAACAAAAAAATTATCTTTTTAGGTTCATTAAGTTAGTATTAGGTGTGAATGTTTTCACTTATTAAAACAACTTACAATGAGTTACCCTGGCAGCCTCTTAGGGCCCCGGCCCCCATTGCAAGCCACTTCCCGACACTACAAGCAAATAACCTACCCTAAGCTCATGGAATCATAAATCACCCCAGTCTTATACAAGCAACTGGAAAGAAAAATCAAAAGATAATCCAAAATAAGAACATCAAATATCCACAATAATAGCATCAAATCTCCATGAGCAACTGAAAAGCATCCATAGAAAATCATGACCACAACAACTCTCTATTGGCAACTGAAGCATCACTGATAATCAAAAGTATCCATTGGTTCTCAATAACCAAAATATATCTCAAATCATACTGATTGAAGACTCCAAAATGGTTGAGTCAAAACATGTCACAACATGACATCACAAATCAACATTTTAGTCCCATCATGGCGACTAAAAAATATCCCAAGGATAACTGATCGATGACTCAAAAATGGTTAAGTCAAGTGTCTCATACATATGAATCTCAGCTATAACAATAAGTAATTACAAACATTACATAGAGCATTCCATCACATAACCATGGTTGGGTTAATAAAGATAAAAAATAAGACATCATCATGACATCACAATCATAACCCCCAAGCCTCTGGTAGACGTCCTATAACTGGTCAACACTAGTCAACCCAAAACCCAAAATAGAAACATAAAGAATACACAATGCAAGCACATGTTTTGGTTTTGCTAAAATTACATACTTGAATTAAATGTGGAGGTTTTCAGTTTCCATTTCCAATTTTGGATAATGAATGGAGGAGCATTTTGCATGTTTTCCCAACCAATGTTTTTGTTTGATAGACAAAAGTTTCTCTCCCAAAACCATTAGACTCAATTTTTTAATTGTTCTATTATTTATATAAACATTGTTTAAAAAAGACCCCTGTCGAGTTCCAATAATCAATTAACAATTCTAATGAACCCAATAATTACATAATTCAAAACTTTGATTTATAACACATTCTAATGATTAACCTTAATTAAACTAAGTTTAATTAAGTTAATTATTAATATCTTTCCATTTTAAATAATAAATGACAAACTATTATTAATATTTTAAATCATTTATCTTTTAAAAGAATGACCCATTAATTCAATCTTTTAAATATAATAATAATTTATAACTAATAATATATATATATACATATAAATATATACTTATATACATATATATATATATTTACTTATATATATATATATATACATAAATATATATATATATATATATATATATAATAATAACATTTATAAAAATTGAAATATAAAAATCGAATCACAAATCGCTTCATAACTTTTATCCACGTTAATGAAGTCGATTACATATATATATTTATGAAAAAATGTCACCGTTAAAAAGGGGAGTACTGTGTGGGCCTGCTAATGCAGGCTTGTGACAGTGTCGCAGAGCCTGCGGCAGTAGTGCCGCCGACCTCTGCCATCTATACAGAGTGGGGTGGGGGTATGGGCTCGTCCCTGCCCACCCACTTTAATTTGCATTTTCTCTTTTTTTAAAACAAACCAATCGTATCATATATGATTTGGTTTTAATACGATTCAGGTATAATTAAATTTATTTTATATAAATGTTTTACAAAAAATGTAAATCGTAGAGCGATATGACATTCGATCTTTCAATAAGATATATATATATATATATATATACACACACATATGTATATATATATATATATATATATACACATATGTATGTATATATATATAAATGTATATATGTATATATATACATATATATATGTGTATGCACACACACACACACACACACACACACACACACACACACACACACACACACACACACACACACACACACACACATATATGCAAATCTGAATTAACATGTCCATATCAACACAATTTATAAGGGCTTTCAATTCTAAGAAATCCATAAAATATTTGTTCTCCAAATTTCTCAATGAATTTTCTAATTGATTTGGCTATAATTTAAACCCTAGCCCTGTGTTCTCTTCAGATCTATGCATATAAGGTTTTCCAAAATAGATTTTAGTACCCATATTAAGAATACATACAACTAAAATAGGAGAAACCCTCATAAAACCTATGGAAGACATGAATAAGATAGGAAGTGCAAGATGCAAAAATAGCATAAGTAAAATCACAAGAGTCTACTTGGATTTTGATGCTAATTCACTTTTCCTCTGAAAACATGCAGAGCAACCTCCTCCCTTCTCCAAAGTTCTCAAGTCCTCCAATGCTCCAAAATGCTCTCTCTAAGCCTCTAGGAGTGCCTAAATATAAAGGACTCTCAGGAAGCACCTAGAATGTCTCTAGAAACAACTAGAAGGTGTAGACAACTAAGCATGATCTTTTTTCAACCTTTTAGATGAGTCATAAGGTTGTAGACACCATGTGCTTAATTTTTGCGCTAACCCCCATGTTGTTGACATAAGAGAAATAAAAAGGTGTGTTTACTCCTAGGCAAGCTTATAACTTTTATTTTAATTTTTATAACTTTTATTATTATTATTTATTTATTAATTTATTATTAATTTATAATTATTATTAATTTTCTTTTATTTAATTCTTTTTCTCAATTAATTCTCATTTAATTAATTATAGTCAAAATATCAAAGATCATGATATTATATTAATTTTCTCCAAATAATTAATTTATTAATTAAATCTATTTATTAAGACTTAATTAATAGAAAATTCACCATAGACCTCCAAGATAAAATATAAAAACCCATCATAGAACAATTCATACAAAATCAGTCTAAAGGGTTAAAAATCATGAATTATGTCATCCGACACATTCGAAAGGTAAAATATACATAAACTTGTCCTATCCCTCTAGGACAATGGTTTTTAGGGTTTGGGATTTGGACTTGAGAATTTATCTCCCTTCTCTTATCATTGAGATAATATAATAGGGTACACTCATCCTGGCAATTCAAGGAATTTGATACTTGGTACCTGCAACTTGCATAAAAACCATGAATGTACATACAATATATATAATGCTAAGCTAAACAAGCAATGGCAGGAAGTGGTGCATCATGTAGATCCCGACTAGCAGGTGATTATGACTCCCTTCCTTAACCATATCATAAATGCCATACAATAAGAGAAAATAGGCACACCATGCACATGCAAGTATGGGGTAAATATCCATAATAAAACACATGAGATAATAAACCATCTAACTAATCATCATCAATAACTGAAAGAAATGTAATGATCATCATGCATACATGAAATGTAAGGTCTAAATGATCTCATCATATATCAACTGAATCCATAACATAATATCTGATAGTCTCAAAACAATACCACAAATCCATCAACATAAAGCTAGTCTAACATAGTCTGATAATAATAGCAACAATGTGTCCAGAAAAATGTGAACGAGGGTAGGCACTACAAAATGTAATATCTCCCCCTTTTAATTTACATAATGCAATAATAAATATCTCCCCCCTTTTGACACTTATGTCAAAGGGTCCTAAGAATGAATAGAATATTTAGCCAAAAATGTTTTATTTACCTCCATGATCATCTTCAAAGAAGCATCCCAATTGTCTAAAGCAATTTCCAGTGATTTGTGCTAGATGGTTGTCTTTGCTGCAAGATGTACAAGGCCTTCTAAAGTAGAAAGATTGGGGCCTTTCTTTAGAACATTTTCTACATAGGCCATTTCCTTGTGAAGTACTTCTAGATGTGGAGTTATTGCAGATTGAATTTGTATCAATTTGGCCTTGACATTGGCCTCTTTTGCTATCACTATAGCTAGGTCTTTTTGGGTGTGAAGCATAGTTACAAAATGCTTCTCAGTTTGAGCTGGATCTTTTGGTAATCATGTGCTAGAAATCTTGAGATTTCGTTCCCAGCTCATAATCCTTTGGCTAGTTTCTTATGTGAAGTATGATGAGTCACACATTTTACAGTATAATGAGAATATATTCTCAAGTATTTTTTTGACTTTCTCAACCTTCTTAGCCAATTCAACTTGTGAAAGTGCTATTTCACTAGATATTTTCTCATTAACTTTCATTTGAAACTTCTTTTTAGACCATTCTAATAACTTAACATTAGTATCAAGGTCTTCATTCTGTACTTGGTCCACTATGTTGGACAATTTCTCTATGATGGGCTTGGTTTCATTAGTTACTAGCAAGCTAATTGCATCAAGGAATATATCTTTGATTTCTTCAAGTGCTTGCTTCTATCTATACTCATTTCTGAGTATCTCTTGTTTCTTCCTTCTCTCCAGTGCCTCTTGTACTTCATTTATTTTCTCTAGATTCATTGTCCTAGAGTCATAACTAGGTATGACTATTTCCTCATCAAGTGTAGGGTCTCCATTGTGAAGTACCCTTGCAACTTTGGTGGAGCTCGAGCCTGGTGCTAAAATTTGCAGTGGTACTGCATCAGTGCTCACATTTTTGGTAGGAGTCCCCGAGGTAGGTAAGTTTACCAATGTCTGCATTGCCTCTTGCTCCTTTTCTTTAGGGGTTTTCTCCTCTTCCTTCTCTTCTTCTCTATTTCCTTGACCAATAATGATGATTTGAGGAGGTGCACCTTGGATTTGTACTGTAGGAACATCTTGTCCTGTTTGTTCCTTTTTTGGCTCCTCAGCAGTTATTGTTGTTGTTGTGACTGTATGATCAACCTTAGCATTTGTATCCTACACTTCTTGCTCTTTAGGTTGATTTTTTGTAGCTATAGGAGGTTGTGAAGGTGGTTCTTGTGTTTTCACCTTCTCCCTAGTGATCTCTGCCACAACCTTCTGTAACTCGTCCACACTTACCAAAACAAGATTTGTGCATAGTTGTGATTGTAGTGTGGTTTGGTGAAGGATCTTTTTGAGATCCTCTGTAATGAGTAGATTGATGTTCTGACCTAAGGTGTTAGGAACATCCTTAACAACTATGTTCTTGATCTAAATTAAATACTAAAATTAGCTTCAACTAAGAACCAAAAACACAAACAACTTGGTCAAAGAAGGACCTGAGCATCAATAACCTAGGTTCACTTGGAAAGGAGAAATGCTCAGTCAACATAGGAAAAACTCTGTGCACACTGATGAAACTCAATCACCAAAGGAACAACTTGGTTCATACCGAAGAGTTTGGTAAGGTCTGAAAGAACTTGGTCAACACTGTCAAAATGAAAAAAAGTACAAGATAAAAGGAAACCTAGGATGCTTCTACATCAAATAATTTCTTTAATACCTCATTCATCAACATCATGAATGTACTAGGTTCATTGTTCAATCCAAAAGGTTCCATTAACTACTCATATAAATCATTATTTCTCTTTAATGCAAATTTTTACTCATCTCCATCTCTGATTTTGATATGATAATATCCACTCTTCAAATATATCTTAGTGAATTTCTTAGGTCCACTTAAACAATTCATTATATCATCCATTCTAGACCTAAAGTTGGACACTTTTTTCTGGCTGTTGCTCTTCAGCTGTTGCCTCTTCATCCTGTGTCTTCTTCAGTTTTTCCTCTTCTTTTTCTTTCTCTCCTTCTTCCTCTTTTTCATTCTCTTCTTCTTCCTCATCATTCCTCCCTTCAAAGGGTTCTTCCTATCCTTCCTTTAATGTAGTCAATCCATAAATTAATTTCCACATCTGTGTGGACTTTTGCACAACATATTCAATTTGATTTTGCAAAATTCTAAAGGCTCTGTATTTGGGTGCAAATTTGCTCCCATGTTTCTTACTAGCCTTAGTTATTTGACCTTTGGTTAGCTTTGGAATTACATGAGCCATTGTTGACTCCTTTATTTCTTTTTCCATTTAAAGATAGTAATGCCATTTATTCTCTACAATGGAGCTTAGCTCCTTAGGCATTGAATTGTCTAGTTCAAGTGGGGTGGTCTTGAACTTAGCCATCATAGTGTAGATGGATTCTTCCACTATGTTTTGTTGTTCCTTTGACAACTTATTAAAATTAATAGTCTTCAAGCTAGTTAAATCTGCATTGTCCCTAATGCTATTAAAAATATTTTCCAATTTAGACTTGGTAGAATGTGATCTTACCAATCTAAATTGCTCATCATCAGACTTTGTCTTTTCTTCGTTTAATTCTAGAGGTGAAAAATATTTTCTTCTCTTCTTTGGTTCTATAGGCCCTCCTTGCTCTATTGCTTTTTGTTTCTCCTATTCTTTTGCCACTTGGGTTGTTTCCCTAGTATTTGCCCTTGTAGTTGGCTTGGTTGGGCTTGGCTTTGTAACCTTCTTCTTCCCCTTTAGCTATGCAATTGGCTATTTTTGTGCCTTTCTTTTCTTTGGCTTAGCCTTGGGTGCTTCTTGC
This sequence comes from Cupressus sempervirens, assembly GCA_028749045.1. Lineage (NCBI taxonomy): Eukaryota > Viridiplantae > Streptophyta > Pinopsida > Cupressales > Cupressaceae > Cupressus > Cupressus sempervirens. Next base: position 374,336,805 of record CM053792.1, on the reverse strand, counting down.
TCAACACCTTCCTCTTCTTTTGCATTCTCCCTCATTCCTTGGGTTAATGCAAGTGGTTGTAGACCTTGCTCCTCTTCGTCATCCTCGGCTTCTTCACCTTCTTCTTCTTCTTCTACTGTACCCTCACCAAATTTGGCTTTTAACTTCTTAACAAGTTTGTATTTCTTTTTCAGTGTGGAGGTAGTTTTTAGCTCCATATCCACCTTTGACCTAACCACATCATAGGCTCCAAAATGTGGTGCACTTTTGTCTACTTCTTCAACTAGGAGTGCAATTATAGCTGCTGATGCCTCATCTATATTTATTTCATAGCCAAGAGGTCTTAACCATCTCATTCTTGGTATGGAAACTTGTATGTATGTATAGTCAATATCTACAAGAAAGCATACATCATTTACATGTTTCTCTGCTAAGGAAACTAGTATTCTTAGCCTTTGCTTCATGGTTTTCTTGAAGTCTTCAAAATAGCCAGTCATAAGGGTCTCAAAATTAGCTCCCATCTGCTCTATGAATTCATTAACTTGAGCTATTATTGACCTATTTTCTTTCCACACTACTTTTCCAAAATAAGGAAACTCATTCTAAACATAAAAGAATATACAAATCAAAATAACACCAAATTTGCATTGGGCTCCCATGGTTCTTCTGATTGCTACTAAATTCTCATTAATTTGTTGCAATTTTAGTTCTACAAGATCATAAGTATGATCCTTTTTCACTAATTTTTAGCCTACATCCACTGTAATGCAAGGCACACTATTAAGTCTACTAGATTGGTAGAATTTATGTGCAATGACCCTAACAACAAAGTCAACAAGAGGATCTTGAATGGAATCTATTGTCATCCCTCTCTTGTTCCACTTAGCACCAATATTTTTCTTAATTGCCTCCTTATAATAACTCCTAAGGGTCTTTGGCCAATCTAGGGTTGGGTAACCTATCACTCTATGTACAATTCTCTTTGTGATTTTCGCTGGACCATCCTCTAGCCATAAGCTTCCATCATGTATACTGCTAAGCACTAGCCTGATCCATTCAGTCTTGAAAATTGTAGGGAATTCTAGGGCTCGCGTCAAAGCCTTATTTTAAAAATTCTAATATTCTTCCTTCAAAACTCTATTTTCACACAATTTATCATAAGTTTTCCTCATCTCCATGTCTCCTATGGCTCCAATCTTATAGTTGTAACATCTTCTAACATCCTAAACCATAACTACCCTAGGGGCTATGATAGATAGGGCTCCAACTGGGTCATTTTTATATGTTACCTATGGGATTGGATGGAAAGCATGTTATTTCACTTCATTGGACACTAGATGAGTTTCAAAAGGTTCCTTCTCCTAAGTTTTCCTAAAGCTAGAAGCCATTCGTACAATCTAGGGTTTGAACACAAATAAAATATGAAACTGCATAGCTTGACACAAACGTAAATACCTTGAAATCAATGAAATCATGCTAAAATGCTATTGAAATCTACTTAAACATTGGATTCTCTACTATGAAGGCATTTTTCTATCTTTCTCATATTTTCTCTTCATTCATGATGAAGAAAAATGATTGAAAACTCGATAATATACCCTATTTTCATTGCATTTAATGCTTAGTGTGATTGCAGCTGTCCACTTGACTTCTAAAGGATTTTTGCATTACTTGGCTTCCATTTCCTATTCATCACTCAACATCCACAAGAGTATTACCCACTCAACTTCAATTGAAATTTATCTTTACTTGACTTCCACTACTAGCTCGGTTGCAACTGATCATTCAACTTCTACTGATTTTGACAGTTAACTCGACATGTACTAGAATTTTACTTGGCTTCTAAGGACAACTCGAAAACACTTGTGAAATCTTAAAATTTTAACTGTGCACCTATATCTATGCTGATCTCTTCTTTTTAGTGTTTTTTTAATTTAGGAACTAATGTATGATAAAGCTTTTTAAATTAGTCTCTCATGCCTTCTCTTTGCTTAGTTTGATGAAGTGTGACCACTTGACCTATTAGGTGAAGTGATTCCTTCATTTGATGTGCTACACCCATATTTCTTCTTCCATGTCTTATTCATTCCTCCTTTGATGTGTTCAACATTTACTTTCTCTTTACCTTTGTTGTTCTTTGAGTTGGGTGCCTTTGACCTTGTTGGGAAATTCCTGCTGATATGACTAGTCATCAAGCAACTAAAACTTTTGTTTTGGCTCAACCATCTACTGTAGTTTCCTTTGAAGTGTGTTCTTATGCAATTTTTAGGAATGTTCCATTATTCCTAATAGTAATGACATCTATATCTAGTGTTATAGTCCCAATTGTTGTGATGTCCATGGTTATTTTCCCTTGATGGCTAATTAGGTGTCCACATAGGCTTTGATTTGCACTCAAAAGATCTATGTCTATACTTCTTACAATTGTAGTAGTGACCTTCAAATCTTGGTGTTCTGACAATCCTAGTCCTGTAGTCATGTGCTTGATGTCCTTACTTTTTGCACTTATGAAAGTGACTCACATTCTTAGGTTTATCATGTTAATGGGCATTCTTGTTCCTGTATACATTAGAGGATGTCCTTTTTTACCACAAAAATGACAAGTAAGTTTAGTGTTCTTACCTTTGTTACACCTTTCTTCTACAGTCTTGGATGAATCTCCTTGTTCAATGCTAATGTATCTTAGTCCTAAAGTATCATTGCTAGCCCTTGGTGATTTTAGTAGCTGCTCAAAGTACTTGATGGCCTCATTGGGTTTGTTAAAGCTCTATGCAATCTCCTCTCTATTTTAGGTCATTTTGTAGTTGTTCATTTTGCATCTTCAGTGTAGAGATCTCAATGTCCTTGACATTCAGTTCATGATGTGCATTCATCATTTGACTTAGGGTGTCTAGTTGCATGTTTGAAATTCTTGCAAGTTCAATTGACTTTTCTTCTAGTCTGTTGGCAAGGTTTCTCTTGTCTTCTTCTAGCATAACCTTGTCTTCAGTGGCTCTTTTCTTCTATTTAGTTACCTCACAAAACATCATAGCTTGTGATTCTTGTTCAAGCTTGAGTGTTCTAATTTCTTCTGCTTGAGCTCTATTCTTCTCCATTAGGTCTACTATTGCTGCATAAAACTCTTTGGAATCCCCATTTGTAAACAGTTTTGAGGTGTCAATCTCCTTGTATTGTGTATCATTTCAGCTATGGGAATCTCTCTTCTTCTCTTTAAGGATTTTCTCAGTTCCTCTCTAGCTTCTTCCAAAGTATGCAAAGCAAGTTGTATATCAATTGCCTAATTCTCTATGATCTTCCCAAGTTTGTAAACTTGCATTTTTAGATATTTTCTCCAAGTTGTAAGGCTCCTCCTTGTGAGAACTTGGCTCTGATACCAATTGTTGGAACTTACAAGTGGGAAGATTTACTTTTGAGAGGGGAGGGTAGGGGGGGGGGGGGGGGGGGTGGCGAGACGGGGTGAATCAAAAGTAACAACTTTAACCTTTTCAAAAACCTTTTAGCTTATATCAATCACATGCATCTAATTCATCTAATAAACATAAAAGTAAAGACATGTATGAAAACAAATAACACAAGATTTGGTAACCTCGAAACCCTCCAAAATGAGAAGGTAAAACTGGGGTGGGGATGAAACCTACAAAATATCACTACAACATATGTAAATATTCAGGGTTATAAAATTCGACCACTTCCAATGGTCTGCCCTATGAAAGGCCTGTCCTATTAAAGACTTCACACCCTATTAAAAGTGACCTAGTTAAAGGATTTACAAACATTCACTTGGAATGCTACCTTGTTAAAGGATTCACAATCTTATTAAGGATCTACAATATGGCTGTTAAACCAATATAGCTACTAAGCCAACCTTTCAACATAGGATTTCCATTCTCACAATACAATAGTTAGAAATTATGGTAGAATGTCTTGACTTGATGACTTGCAATCCTTAATTGCTGATTCTAGATCCTTGTTTTGCACTTTCTGCTCTAATCCTTTCTTGATCTAATATGTCACTCTTCGAAACTCTAAAACTCTATTCTTAATCAATTGGATTATGCAATGCTATCATGCTCTTCATTAAGCCTTTAAACCCTTTTGCACTTCGCTATAATTCACCCATACACTTTACACACATGCACATACAATGGGGTTTCATCCTCCTTTTAAAGGCTTTTAAGACTTAGGGTTAGGTATGAATCTATGATCAATATTTACTCTTCATTTCTCGCTCAATTCTTGCATTTTTCCTATTGGTTGCATGCCTTCTTCATTTTTCTTATTGGATGCATGCTAATTACATAGGTAATGTAAAAGATTTGATCTTATCTTCAAGATTCATTCTATGTCAACTTAAAAAAATGTTTACATATGAGTTTGTGAAGATACAAACTCATATGTTGATTATGTGTTACTCAGGACTTACTAGTTGCTGATGCTTGACACATATAATAATTTTGTTTTATTGGGATCTTATAGTAATTATATTTTGCTTAGCATCTATACTTTGCTCGACACCTATAGTGACTCGGCATCACTTATCACTTGGCACTTGAACTTCACTCAGCACCTAAAGTTTACTTAGCACCTAAAGTTCACTCGACACTTATTGAATTCCCTGGCTCGACACACATTGTAGCTTGGCTTCTGTATTATACTCGACATCATCTTGAGAATTGGTTAAGTTTGTTGACACTCAAATGTCAAAACCAATCTGAGACCAACATATTTACTATGAGATTTAAATTAATTGTATTGGAAAAGGATTTTTTGTTTAGTCAATTCAAAGATTTTGGATATGTTTATCCAGAATATTGTCCAATGAAGACTATTTGGATAGTGGGTCCAATTTTCATCCTTTCAACTCCTAGCAGGGATGGAATCTCCTCATAAGGATTCAAAGTCTCCTAATATAGACTCATATGTACTTATTGTATTTCATTGGCTCCTAATAAATTCCATCTTTTCACAAAGATCTTTTATATTAATACATAATCTTGTGGGCATCATTTCCACCAGGATTTTCCCTTTGATCAAGGGTTTCCCTTGCTAACATATCTAGTGTTATTGTGCATGGTTATCTTTCTCTAGTTTTTCCATCCTTTTTTTTTTAATGTTTTAGAATTAATAAAGTTTTTGAGAATTACATAACTAATTTTGTTAGCAATTTGGCTTAAGAGAAGAATATGGAAATATATTTAAGTTATCATTTTTCGCAAAATATTACTTATATGAAATCAACATATTATGCAGGCATAGTTTTGGTTTGAAGACTCAAAAAATTATGTAAGTATCAGAAAGTTTAACTTTTAGTACAAACACATTTTTGGCTAGCACAGTTCACACAAAGTTTTGGCATGTGCACAATTACTTGGTGATAATATACAATGTTAGGCTTTCATACTTGAGTGCACACATCATTATGAGATGTACATATAGAGATATTAAGGATTTAGTGATTGTGGGTACATACATGAATAATATGATAGAGATAAGGAAAATGATATTTTAAGTTAATGAATTATTTTGTTTACCAAAAAACTCACTTTACAAATTAGGGATGACATCCTAGATGTTAACCTAAAGTGAGAAAAGTATGATTTTATATTTTGAGACATGTGAAAGTATTTAGGTTGAAATAATAAAATAATTTGGTATAATGGACAAATATTTTGATGCAAAGTTTTGTTATGTCTATGACATTGTAATGCTATTATTTTATGATGCAAATTTGATGTTGAGAGTAGTAACATGCAGTATGTGTAAAGATTGTACAATGAGCTACAAAGGTCAAATAAGATATTGAAGATATCAACATTGGAAACAGGTTTTTGTATCTATACCTTTTTTAAATAGAATATTATTATATATTACATGTTTGGGTAGTGGATTCATCTTGCATACATTTTTTAATTGTGTAACAACTCCTAACAAGGTGGCCTAGTCCTATAACAAGGATCTAGACACTATATAGATGTAAAAGAATCCTAATAGGGTCAATATCTTTCACAAGATACTTTCTATTAGTGGATCATGTAGTGGGTACCATCCCCATTGGGGTTTTCCCTTGGCAAGGCTTCCCCTAATTAACAAATAACAATGTTATGAGTTGCATTGCTTTACTATTATGTTCACTTTTTAGTTTATTTACATTTGAATGTTTTAAGGGTTATAAAAGTTATCCATAGTATATCCCATTTCTCATAATTTGTATCAGAGCATAGTTAGTTAGAGAAGGCCTAAAAACTTGAGAAAGATCTCTATGGATATGAATTAGTTATAGAACAAATTGGAAGAATCTGTTGAGTAACTTGATGTAATCAGAGAGGAAAGATATTCTCTAAAGGATAAGTATGAAAAGGAAAAAGAATACATTCAGAAGCTAAGAGAAAAAATTGAGTCTATCATATCCAAGAAAGAATCTAATGATTAGATCAAGGATAGTGATGAAATTTCATAGATTAAGGAGGAGAATAAGATCCTAAAGCATGAGCTAGAAATTGCAAATCTAAAATTGAGTTTGAAGGATGATGATAAGAAGATTGAATCATATTTGAGCTACGAGAATATAGATCTAAAACCCAAACTTACCAAGGTGACATTTGGACTTGAGATTACAAAGCTAAAACATACAGAACTTGAGAGCTAGAATACAATAGTGAAATGAGAGCTTGCACAGACAAGGAAGCATCTTGAAAAATTGTATTTAATTAGTGAGAATCTTGATGAGAAGATCATGGTACAAAGACCTTCTCATGATAAGAATAGTCTTGGATACTTTAAAGGATAATCATAAAAAATATCTAAGGTTACTGAGGAACATGATCTTGTGATCCAACAACCTAAATAAAATAAAAAAACTGAAGAATGTTGAGTCAAATCAATCTAAAGATCTATCAAGACAATCTAAACAACCTAAAGAAGCAAGAAGGGAACTCATTGGAAAATGGTATGAATGAAATGAAGCTAGTCATATGAAGAAGGACTAAATAGATAAGTATACTAACCCTATCTCTGGTTATTTTTATAGTTGTTATACTTATGGGCATAGAGAGAGTGAATGTAGGAAACCTAGATTTAATGATAATATGTATCAAGTTACTAAACCTACAACTAGTGGAACTTTTGGAGTAAATACTATCATTAGAAATGGAATTATGTATTATAAGTGCAAAACCTTTGGACATATTTCTAGAGATTACAGATTACAGATCAGTCAATTAGGACCTACATATGGTAACAATGTGATAGCATGTTAGATTTGCAATAATTTTGGACATACAATAAGATTTTATATAATGAACAACATGAGAACACCAAAATTTAGAAGGAATATTAATAATTTTAGAAGGAATGAGAATAACAATGACAGTCAAAAGGAAAATGTGAAAGAGCATGTAGAAAACTTGAATGAAATATTTGTTAAAGCTAAGAGTCTAGCAAGCACACAAATTTTGGTAGAAAAGAAAGATAATGATACATATGAAGAGAAGTTGAAGTTAGTGATTATTGTTGACAAACCCCTATCCATTTGAGCAACTTATTTCATATCAAATAAAGAAAAATTAGCATCAAAAAATTATTTAATCTATGTACAATCAAATCAAGGTTTGTGTAGTTTATATGAGTTAGATATTGATATAAGAAAGCCACACCTAAGTGCATATAATATTTTGAGTTTATATGTGAGTGTGCACAGAAATTTCTTTTTTTTATGGTTAATAAAAACAACTTTTTGAGACTTGCATACTTGCGCAATTAATGTAGAACTTAATTTGAAAGGATTTAAAGGTTGAAATCAGATTTTTTAGTACCATTTGATTGAGTGAAGAATAAAGAACCAATTAAAGGAAAATTAAAAGAAATTTACTAGTAGTTTGAGAGATTTGTCAAAGCAATGAGCTATGAATTGATTAGAAGGCCTAAAATCATGAATTAAAAGTATTTACAATCTTGCACGGTTAATTTGTGAAGTAAGGTTAAGTGTTTGAAAAAATAAAATGGAAGAATCAAAGATTCATAATGTTGAGAATATCCTAAGACCTAATATTAAGCTAAACCCTATTCCACCATTACATGATGACCCTATAACCCCATTTTGTAAATTCCTGATGGAGGTTGTATTTAGAATTGTTGGAAGTAAAAATGAGAAATATATACTTTTGAGAGGGTGGGGGGTGAATTAGAAGTACTAGTATTTAACCAATAAAAAATTTAACTTAAAAGAATGCATGCATTAACATATTGAAATAACATGTAAAATAAATGCATCCACGTAAACACTTGAACTAGATATGATTACCCATAAACGCTCCACTGAGAAGGTAAAAATGGGGTGGGGATGACTGTTAGAAATGTTTTAGAATAACTAAGAGGGGGGGTTGAATTAGTTATTCAAAGTCAAAATCTCCAATTAAAACCTTTTTCTTCAAAACTGTTCTTTCATCCAAACTTAAACTTTCCTACTTAGCAAGTTACTGTAAATCAATATGCAAGCATCATACATGAAAATCAACACATAATACAATGATTTATGTGGAGACCCAATTTGGGAAAAACCACCAGTAACATGCTACTCAATTTTCACTCTTCTGAAGTGATTCCCTGTGAAAAGCCTACCTTGTTAAAGGCTACAACACACTATTAAATGTGACCTAGTTAAAGAATTTAACCACCCTATTAGAAGTGTGCTTAGAAGTGTGCATGGTTAAAGGACTTTGAACATTCACTTGGAATGTCACCCTGTTGAAGGATTTACAAATGGTTGTTAAACCAACCTAAGTCCATAGGATTTTTACCCTAACTGATACAATGGTTAGAGATTAACAATAAGGTGTTTGACTTGATTACAATTCACAACTTATCTTTCAGATTTTAGATCTTTGTTCAACTCTTCACATTGTTGTGGTTTCAATTTCTGTAGCTCTTGATAGCTTGCCCTCCTTGAGTCTTTGTGCTTGATTTACTAGTGCAATCTTTTTTATGACCACTAATCAAAGTAGAGTCTCTATGCTTTGTTCTTCCTTCTCCTTGATGCCTTCTTTTTGACACCCTTCAACAACTTCATAATTTGGCACACCAACAACTCTTTTCTTCTTGGCCTATGACTCCTTAAATAGAAGTCTGGAAATGCTTTTCTCACTTGGTTCTTCCCTCCTTTACTTTTAGTTCCAAAGGATTAGGTAGGATTCATTGAATATAACCCATATCTTGTTCCTTTCTAGAAACATCTTGAAGAATCCTCTTGAATTCACTCAAAAATGGTTTACATAAATTTTTGTGCCACTAGCTCATCATCCTTATCCTCCAACTAGTTTACAATATTCAAGGTAACAACTTTGTCAATTCAATTTTGGTGAATCTTTGACCTTTCCAATAATGCATCAACTTGACACTATTGAAATTTTGGTTCTCGGCACATACTATGTTACTTCGCATCAACTATTTTTTATTGATGCTCGACACCTCCTATGGATTCACTTGACATTCACTAAGTTTTTCTAATGCTTGGCACCTATTACTTTGCTCAGCACCTGAACACACTTGATACACACTAGAATTTTCATTTTCTCAACACTAACTAAAAATTTTCTTAGCTTGAACTAAATTGCTCGACACTTACTAATGAACTCAATTTAAGCCTTGTAGTCAACCTTATTCCAACTTATTCCTTCAATGTTTCTAAGTGTGGCCAATATTTGTATGTTCAAGTATATTATCAATACATAATTTAACCATTGTCTTAATTGATCCTTGCACTTCATTACAAAACCATTACTCAACCTTTCCCTTAGGTGCTTTTGTTACTTCTTGTTGATTAAATCCTCTTCATCAATCAACTAAGTGATAGTACTTGGATCTTATAAGAAATTGTCATTCCAACAAATAGCAGGTTTGACGTCAATGACAAAACAATGATTGAAAACATTCTTTTAACAACAATCTTCCTTCTTTGCAATCAATCTTCTTCATTCTTCAAGAATGATCTTTTCAATTAGATTTCCAACAATCTCCCTCTTTGGCATTGATGGCAAACCAAACTAATTAACCATTAGACCAAACTATTCAACCAAGTTATCAGAGTGCTAACTAGGTTAGAATAGTAAGTCAAATGCCAAAAGGAAAAATGTGTTACCATTAGTTTTCACAACTCCTTCTTTGATCTACTATGTTGATTACTTTTAATTTTGCTTGTCCCTCTTTTTTGTGGCTTGCTATTATTTACTTTGATCTTGTACTGTTCCTGACTTCTTTCATTATCTCTCCCTCTGCATGCATTGCTCATTTTTTGCTATACTAGTATTAGCTTATTCTCCCTTTGTTCAGTTGATCCTATAGATTTGATCAGTTTCTTGCTACTTCTTCCTCAACTGTCTTGTCACTCCTCCCTCAACTATCTTGTCATGCCTCCCTCAACTATTGATCAGTTTTATGTTACTTCTTCTTTTTTTGACAATAATGCCAAAGAAATATTATTTTAGCATCTTTAACATGTTAGTGTATCTTTTTGTAAGTACTTCCAGTTTCTCCCTCTGTCACCTTTCTTGTGAATGATTTGAAACTTCAGCACTTTAATTACTGCAGGAAAAATTCTAAAGTAAGTATCCTCTGCATCAATACAATATTTCAACAATCAACTCATTTGATGTAGGGAAATGTTTGCTGTTACTTAAGTAACCTTGGCTAGGGGTATCATCCCTAACTTATCTCTAAGATACTCAAAATAATCTTTAGGTAGTGCTTTTGTAAAGATGTCAACAATGTATTCCTTTGAACTGACATATTCCATCCTTACTTGCTTATCTTCCACCAATTCTCTTACATAGTGATACTTGATTGCAATATGCTTTGTTCTGGCATGCATCACAAGATTCTTTGATATGTTGATGAAACTTGTATTATCACAATAGAGTATCATAGGTTTAGTTACTACTTCCTTCATACCTTGCATCAAATGTTTGATCCATACAATACTGGTGCAATTGGTAGTAGCTGCAACATATTCAACTTTTGCTATAGACTGTTATGTACAACTTTTCTTTTTGCTGGTCCAAGTAATCAATCTTTTTCCTAAGAAAAGTGCTCCTCTACTGGTGCTTTTTCTATCATCAATATTACCTCCCCAATCTGCATCAGTGTAGGCTCTCAACTCAAATTTTCACTTCTCTTGTAATATAAACCAAAGTCATTAGTTCCTTTTAAGTACCTCAGTATTCTCTTTACTGCCATCAAATGCTTTTCTCTTGGGTTAGCAAAAAATATTTCCACTATTCCAACTACTAATACAATGTTTGGCCTACTATGCACAACATATTGCAGCTTTTCAATCATTGATCTATACATTGTCTAATTTACTTTAGCTAACTCATCATTCTTGGATAACTTATGTCATGTTACCATTGGTGTACTAACTAATTTTGAGTCTTCTAATCCAAATGCCTTGAGTATCTCTTTGATGTATTTTGATTGGGTCACAAATATGCCATGCTTTAGTTGATGTACTTGCAATCCAACAAAGAATTTGATTTCTCCAACTATTGACATCTCAAACTCATGTTTCATTGGATCAGAAAATTCTTTGCATATAACATCTTGTCCTCCAAATATTATATCATCAACAAAGATTTCAGATATCAAAACATCTTCATCTTTTTTTGCCTCAATATAAAAGTTGCTATTGTCATCTATTCTCTCAAATCTTATCTTCACAAGATATTTGTGCAGTCTCTCATACCATGCTCTAGGTGTTTGCTTCAAACCATAAAGTGCTTTATGCAATTTGCAAACCATATCCTTGTTGTTGTCCTCAATGAATCCATCTAGTTGTTCTATGTAGACTTCCTCTTCCAGTATACCATTCAGAAAAGTAGACTTTACATCCATTTGGTAGACTTTGAAACTCTTGTAAGAAGCATATGCAAGTAGTGTTCTTACTCCTTCCATTCTTGCAACAAGGGCAAATGTTTCCCCATAGTCCAGTCCTTCTTCTTATGCATAGCCTTTGCAAACTAGTCTAGCCTTGCTTCTTGTTATCTCACAATTTTCATCAAGTTTGTTCTTGAAGACCCATTTTGTACCAATTGCATTCTTATCAGCTAGTCTTGGGACTAAGGTACATGTGTTGTTCTTCTCAATTTGATCTATCTCTTCTTCCATTTATTTATGCCAATTATCATCTTGTAATGCATCTTTCACTATTTTGGTCTCAAACTTGATCAGCAGACATGATTCATTCCTTAATCTATTTCTTGTCATTGGTCTTGCATCCTTGTCACCAATGATTTTTTCTGCAAGGTGATGTCTTCTTACATACTTGGATTGTCTTGGTTCTGTCCTTCTTTCCATATTTGGTCCTTTAGCTTCAAAGTTATTTTGCTCTTCTCCTTCTTGTATTTCATCATCTCTTCCATGTGTACTAATTTCAGAATTAGAATGTGCATTTTCTTCATTTTGCAACTCAGCTTCTGAATGTAACTCGATATTTACTGGTTGTAACTCGATTGATACTAAAATTTGTTGCTGATTCCCAACTTAATTAGCAGTTTCATCTTTAATAGTCATTCCTTTGTAGAAGTATACAAAGGATTTATAATCTTCTGGTTTCTTGGATTCATCAGCTTGGACTTCTACATGCTCATCAAAATTTACACTTGCACTCTCCACAATCTTGTTAGTGTTAATATTCAAACACTTATATGCTTTGATTTTAGTGGAGTATCCAAGGAATATGCCTTCATCACTTTTTGCATCAAACTTGCCATTTCTAGTGTCTTTAAGAATATAACACTTACAACCAAATACTTGAAATGTTTTACATTAGGTAAATGACCATACCAAAGTTCAAAAGGTGTTGCATTTGTTCCTTTCTTGACTTGGACTCGATTTAGGGTGTAAACAATAGTACTTACAACTTCTCTCCAATACTTTAGAGAAGCATTTTTCTCCATCATCAATGTTCTAGCATAGTTTATTACTGATCTATTCCTTCTTTTTGCAATCACATTATGTGGGGTTGTTCTTGGTGCTGATGTTTTCCTTCTGATACCTTTATCATTGCAAAATATCTCAAACTCCTTTGATGTAAATTCTCCTCCTCTGTTTGATCTTAGGCACTTTATATTTTTACCTATTTCCTTCTCAACTTTGGCTAAGTACCACTTAAACATTTGAAATAAATCATATTTTTACTTTAAGAACATGGTAGTCATCATCCTAGAATAGTCATCTACAAATAACATTATGCATATGTCTCTTAGGTAGCTTTACACTTCTATTGAGCCACATAAGTCTATATGGACTAACTCTAGTACTTCTTTAGAAGTGTAGGTTTTTCTTTTGAAGCTTGACTTGGTCATTTTTCCAAGTTGACACTATTTGTCCATTGTATTTTTAGGCTTCTTTAGCTTAGGCAATCATCTAACTTTCTTCCTTTTGCTGATGCTAATTAGATTGTCAAATTTAACGTGACACAACCTTTTTTACCATAACCACACATCATCAAGTCTAACAATAAGACATGTTGCAACTTCCATATCTAGGTAAAATAGATTTCTCCTAGTTTGTTCACCTTTTCCTATCATATTTCCATCAGCATCATAGATTTTGGTAGTTTTGTTTTCAAATTCTACTTTGCAACTTACATTTCCTAACTGTGATACACTCAGCAAATTGTAGTTCAATCCTTCAACATAATATGCATTATCAAATGAATTTTCTCTATAAGCTTGATAGAACCTTTTCCTTTGATTTTACATGGAGCATCATTTCCAAATCTAACACTATTTCCATTATATTGGATAAAGGTAACCAACATACTTTTATTTCCTGTCATGTGATGTGAGCATCCACTATCTATGATCCACTTGTCATTCTTGTTCACACAAGTCATGAGTGTTGTTGCTTCATCTTCATATGATTCATCCTTCATGGTTACATAGAACACCTCATCATCATTCTCATCAGAATCTTCTTCAAAAATGTAGCATCTTTTGCCTTTATCCTTCTAATCTCTGCTATCATCTTCTCTTTTGTTCTTGTACTTGTTCCCTTCTTTGTAGTTCTTCTTCTGTGTACACCTTGCAACAATATGTCCTACTTAATTGCAATTGAAACAAATGATAGGAAGCTTACCTTTGAATTTACCTTTGCCTCTGTGAAATCTTCTTGCTAGTAATGCTTCCAATTGTTCCACATCTTCTTCATTTGTGCTGCCATCACTGGATGCATGTTTTCCTTTTCTACTCTTCTTCTTTGATTTCACCTCCTCAATATCTTTCAATGTCAGCTTGGCCTTGAAAGTAGATTCAAGATTCTTAGGTCTATAGTTATCAAAGTTGGACAACTCAAATGCAGTAAGTCTTCCCACTATACCTTCAAAGGTTAGTGTGTTTCCTGGTACACACCTTAGCTCTTGGATGACTGAAACTCTAATAGCATAAATGGGGAGAAAAGTTCTTAAATATTTGTTATTAACAATATCATTATCCAAATGACCACCTAGACTTCTTATTGCACTTACCACTTCTTTCATTTTGGAGGCATATTGAGCAATATTTTCACCTTCTTCCAGTTTCATTTCATCAAACTTTCCTTTGAGGCTTTCTCTCTTTTCTCTTTGAACATTTTGATCTCCTCCATAGATATTTGACAAGGCTTTCCACATCTTGAATGCAGTATCACATCCTTTGATGTCATCAAATTCAACATAACTGATTGTAGATGCAATCTCTAGCATTGCCTAATTTTGCTCCTTCCTCTTGTTTAGGTCATCTGCAGATAGGGGTCTAGCTAGATCTACATGTTCCTATTAGTCTTAGAATCATTTTGACATTTGAGTGCCAACACACTTAACCACTTTCTACATTGAAGCCGAGTACACTATGTATGCCGAGTCAGAAAATCCAACAGGTGCCAAGTGATCTTCAGGTACCAAGCAACCTTCAAGTGCTGAGTGAAGATCAAGTGCCAAGTGACTTTAGGTGCCGAGCATGATACAAGTGCCGAGTAATATTTAGGTGCCGATTCATAGATGATGCTGAGCAAGATAGAATCACTACAACATCCGAGTAAGCTAGTTTCTTATATGTGCCAAGCATCAGGAATCAGTAAAGTGCCGAGTAACATAGAATGCATATATGAGTTTGAAAAGGCACAAACTCATATGTAGATCATTTTTATGGTTGACATATGATGAATTTTGAAGGATCAAATAGATAAGATTGAATCTTTTATATTTCCTATGCAATCTACATGCAGCCAATAAGAAAAATGGAGAAGGCATGCAACCAATAATAAAAGTGCAACAAATAAGTGGGAAACAAAGATTCAATATGGATCATAGATCCATATCTAACCCTAAGTCTTTGAATGTCTTTATAAGGAAGATGAAATCTCATTGTATGAAAGATGGATAAAGGAGTAAATGAAAAACTATAGTGGAGTTCAGAGTGAAGAGTAAAAGACTTAGAGGAAAAGAGCAGCAAATAGATATTCAGTTGATCAGAACTAAGCAAGGAATATGAACAGATATTAGATTTCATAGAATCAAGATTAGAGAAAGCAGATCAAGTGCTTGAATTCAGCAATCAAGGATTGTAAGCTATCAGGTTTATTATACCTAATACTCTCTAGCAATTGTATTAGAAAGGAAATCCTATGTTGATAGGTTAGCTTAATAGCTATTTTGTAGATCCTTTAAATAGGTGATTAAATCCTTTAACAGGGTAAAACTTCATGTAAAGTGTTTTTAAATCCTTTAACCAGGTCACTATTGACACAGTGTAAAGCCTTTAACAGGGTAGACCATCAGAAGTGGTCAAACATTATTGCTGCAATATTTTTTTGGGTATCATCCCCACCCCAGGTTTACCTTCTTATTCTTGGAGGTTTTTTGGGTTACCAAAATCTCAAGTGTTATGTGGTGGCGCATGTTTGTTTTTCATGGTTGTTTGATATGTTTACATGCAAGCAATTTACTTTCAGTTAAAAGTTTTAATGGTTAAAGTGCAATACTTCTAATTCACCCCCCCTCTCAGAAGCATTCTTCCTATTTGAATATTCCAACAATTGGTATCAAAGCTGAGTTCTCTCAAGAAGAAGCCTAATAGCTTGGAGGAAAAGATCTAAAGATGGAAGTTTTCAAACTTGGAAAGATCATTGAGAACCAAGTGATAGATGTGCATCTCACTCTACACAAGGTAGAGGAAGCTAGAGAGGAATTAAAAAAATCCCTGAAAAGAAGAAAGGAGATAGCCATAGCTGAAAATAATATAAACTAAAGGGAGATTGATACCACACAAGTGTTTTCCAATGGAGACACTAAAGAGTTTGATGTAGCAATAGTAGAACTGATGGATAAAAACAAAGTTCAAGTAGAAAAGATAAGATCTCTCAAGATGGAACATGAATCACAGGCCATAATGTTATGTGAAATCACTGAACAAAAGAAAAAAGTAGTTGAGGATAGAGTCATGATGGAAGATGACAAAAGGAATCTTGCAAACAAACTGGAAGAAAAATGTACTGAATTAACAAGGATCTCAAACATGCAGATGGATACACTTGCCCAAATGATGAACCTACATCATGAACTCAATATGAAAGATATTGAGATCTCTACCTTAAGGATGCAGAATGGACAACTACAGAATGAATTGAATAGAGAAAAAGAGATAGCAGAGAATCTCAACAAGTCAAGTGAAGCCATCAAGTACTTTGAACAGTTGCTAAAATTTCCAAGATCAACCCATGATACATCAAGACTTGGATACAACATCATTGAAGTTGGGGAATCATCAAAAAGTGTTGAACAAAGAAGTGACAAAGGTAAAGATTTTAAACCCACTTGTCATTACTATAATAAAAATGGGCATATTTCTAATGTGTGCAGGAGTAGAAGAATCAATCAGCCAAATACACCCAAAAGCAAGGGTTACTGTCACAAGTGCAACATGCAAGGACATATGACACAAGATTGCAAGACTAAAGTCACATGGACACAAAGATTTGATGGACACTACCATAATTGCAAGAAGTATGGACATAGAGCCTTTGAATGTAGATCAAAGCCTATGTGGACATCAAATCAATCAGCAAATACAAAAGGAAATAGAAATCACTCTTGTTGGGATTACAACACTAGGTATAGCTATCATTATTGTCAAAAATATGGACATATCCCTGAAAATTGTATAAGGACACACTTCAGAGGGAATTATAGCAGTTGGCTAAGTCAAACCACTTGTTTCAGCTGATTGAAAACTGGTCATATCAGCAAAAACTATCCTAAAAGGTCAAAAGCACCAAAAAATGAATCCAACAAAGGAAAAGAAAAGATTGATATTGAAAAGATAAAAGGGCAAATGAATAAGACTTGAAAAAAGAAAGATGAGTGTAGCACATCAAGTGAAGGGATCACTTCATCCAATGGGTCAAGTGATCACATTTCATCAAACTAAACATGAATAGATGCATGGGTTTGATATACAAAGTTAAATCATACATCAGTCCCAAGACAAAGAAGTATTGCAAAGAAAAATCAGCATAAGTAAAGATGCCAAGTCATAATATAAAGATTCTTACAAAATGGCCAAGTTATCCTCAGAGGCCGAGTAAAGCTCTAGTGGGTGCCGAGTTCTTAACAGTGATCGAGTTGATAACTGATGTCGAGTTAAATAACTCCAATGGAAGCCGAGTGAAGTGGAAATTTAGTGCAAGCTGAGTAATGTTAAAAATCCTTCAGAAGCTAAGTGGGTAGTTGAGCATTTAATGCGATGGAAATAGAGTATAATATCACAATTTTAATCATTCTTCTTCATCATGAACAAGAAGCAAAGAAGAGAAAGAGAGTGAAGTGATTTTATAGTAGAGAATCTAGTATTCCAAGTAGATTCCAACCTCTTACAACACAATTTCATCAATCTTGAAGTATTTTCATTTGTGCTGAGCTACACAGTTTCATATTTCTTTATAAAGGAAACCCTAGTTTGCAAAAATGGCTTGTAGTTCTAAGAACCCCAAGGGAAAAGAAGGTCATGAGGTTTAGTTTGTTAGTAATGAGGTTAAACAACCCAATTTTAGGCCAATTCCAAAAGTTGCCTACAAAAATGACCCTATTGGTGCATTATCCATTGTTCTATCCAAAGTAGTCATGGTGTAGGATGTACGAAAGTGTTACAAATGCAAAATTGGTGCCATAGGTGATCTTGAAATATTCCAAGCCTATGATAGATTATGCGAAAACAAGATTGTGAAGGATGAATTCCAGATAGTCAAAAGAAAGGGTTTGACCAATGCCCTAGTTTACCCTATAGGATTCAAAACTGAATGGATACAAATTATTTTAAGCAGGATTCATGATGGATGCTTTTGGTTGGAAAAAGGTCCAGTAAAGATTACAAAAAGGATAGTATATAGGTTACTAGTTTTCCAACCCTAGATCAGACTAAGACCCTGCACAGTGATTCCAAAGAGGTCATTGAAAAGAATATAGAAGCAAAATAGAATAAGAGAGGTATGACTATTGATACCATCATTGATCCCCTTCTAGATTTTTCTATGAGGATAATATCCCACAAATTCTATCAATCCAATAGATTGAACAATGTGCCATGCATAGCAGTTGATGTGGCCTACAAACTAGTAAAGAGAGATCGCACATATGATCTGTCAAAACTTTTGCTACAATATATAAATGAAAACGTAGGAGCAATAAGGAGAACAAAAGGTGCTCAATGCAAATTTGGTTCAGTTCTTATGTGTATATTCTTCTATATAATAGAAGAGTTTCCTTCTATAGGAAAGGTAAACTGGAATCCTAACAAAACTATAATTACACAAATTAATGAGTTTATTGATCAGATGGGTGACAAATTTGAAGCCCATATGACAAGCTATTTTGAGGATTTCAAGAAATCCATGAAGCAAAGAGTAAGAATACCAGTTTCCTTAGTGGAAAAACATATTAATGATAAATGCTTCTTAGTTGATATTGATTTCACCTACATCCAAGTAGCAGTTCCAAGGGTGAGATGGCTAAGGCCATTTGGTTATGAACTAGATGTGGATGAAGCATCAACAACAATCACTACATTGCTTGTAGAAGAAATAGATAAGACTTCCAAGCCTATTGGCACATATGATGTTGTTAAATCTAAAGTTGTAACAGAATTAAAGACTGCCTCCTTAGTGAAGAAGAAAGATAAATTGGTGAAGAAAATAAAGAAGAAATTTGGTGAAGAAATTGAGGCTGAAGCAGAAGAAGAAGAAGAAGATGATGATAATGAGGATGATGAGGATGAACAAGAACAAGGCCAAATGGAATTGACTCAAGGCCTAGGGGAAGATAAGGAGAAAGGTGCTGAGGAAGAAGAAGTCAAGGAAGCATCAACCCAAGCTGAGCCAAAGAAAAGAATGGCAAAAATATAGCCTCCAACCTAGCCCAAAACAAAGAAGGATGCTAAGCCAACTCAAGCCAAGCCAGAGATACCAGTCACAAGGGCTACCACAAGGGAATCTTTACAAAAAGCCAAGGAACAAATCAAAGAGAAGAAGAACGCTATTTAACAGACTGCTGAAGTGCTGAGAAAAAGAAGCAAATATGTAGTACAACCAGATTTTGATGAGGAGAGAAAAAAGTTAGAAGATATCAGCCAATTCAGAGTGGTAATTCATCCTCCCAAATCAGCCTTAGATAAAATTTGTGAAAATATTAAGAATGCAGATTTTACTGATTTAAAAAGCATTGATTTCAATAAGCTAGGTAAAGAAGAGAAAAACAAAATAGAGGAATTAGTATATGCCATGATGGCTGAATTCAAGTCTACACCTCTAGAGCTAGACAATACCATGCCTAGAGAATTGTATGAGAAAATTTAAAACAAATGGCATTATTGTCTGAAAATTGAAAAGGAGATAAGAGAATCTACCTTAGCACGGGTGATGCCTGACCTAACAAGAGGTCAAATAAAAAATGCTAATAAGAAATATAGTGGCAATTTCACACCAAAGTATAGAGCCTTTGATATCTTACAAAACAAGATCGAAGATGTTACCAGTAAGTCAACAAAAATATGGAAGTTTATATAGGGTTTGACTACAATCAAAGATGGAGAAGAAGATCCCCTTGAGGGACAAAACACAAAACATGAAGCACCTAGTGAGAAAGAGGAGGAAGAAGTAAAGAATATGGAAAAAGAAGAAGAATAAAAGAAAGATGGAGAGGAGAAAGAAAAAGGTGAGGAGGAGGAGACACAAAAATGGCAACAACTGAGAGGGAGAAGCAACAAGACCAGAGTGTGCAAGACACACAATTTCCACCTTCTAGCCCTCCTCATGTACCTATCACACCTGCAAACACTGTAATGATACAAGATGTTCCTGACACTTCTGCTCAGAACATCAATCCTTTAACTACAGAGGATCTCAAAAGAATCCTTGAACAATCCACACAAAAAGCAAAGTTATGTACAGATCTAGTATTGGTCAGTGTGGATGAATTACAAAAGTTAGTATAAGACATAGTTAGAGATAAGGTGACAAATGAAGACCAAGAAACAAATGTAAAACTTATGGAATGGTTTGAAAGGAAATTCCAAGGGAAAGTAAATGAGAAAATATCTAATGAAATTGCACTTTCCCAGGTTGAATTGGCAAAGATGCTTGACAAAGTGAAAAAGGTACTTGAGAATATATTCTCATTGTACAAAAAGTTGTGTGACTTTTCATACTTCACACAGGAGACAAGCCAAAGAATAATGAGCCTAGAGAGGAATCTAAAGATTTCAAGCATGCAACTATCCAAAGATCTAGCTCAAAGTCAAAAGCATTTTTCTCAAACGATTCACACCCAGAAAGAAGTAGCTGTGTTGATAGAAGAAGAGGCCACCATCAAGGCCAAAATGATATAGCTCCAATCCTCCATTACCCCACATTTAGAAGTACTCCATAAAGAATAGGTCTATTTAGAAACTATTCTCAAGAAAGATCCTAATCTTTCTACTTTAGATGGATTTTGTTCACCTTGCTGCCAAGACTGCCATCCAGAACAAGTAATTGGAAATTACTTTGCATAATTGGGATGCAACTCTCAAGATGATTATGGAAGTAAATAGTGTATTTTTGGAAAAATATGGTCTTAAACCTTAGCACTCTTTGACATAAGTGTCAAAAAGGGAGAGATATTATAAAGAGAATGGGGGAGATTAGATAAAAGAGAAAGGGGGAGACAAGATAAAAAGGGGGAGCATGACATACAACACAAAATTTTGGTTACCAAGACAACACAAATAATGGCACAGTCAACTCAGGGGGAGTTACAATAATTTTGAGGTATATATTGTAAGTTACAAAATTTTGATCAAATTTTCTTTTAAAACCTCTATATATATATCGAGCAGATTAGTGAGTGTACTCATAAGGGCAGATAAATAATGCTTAGTTAAGTGTTTTTGACACTCATGTCAAAGGGGGAGATTTTTAATCTCAAAATAGTTTTGACATTTGAGTGCCAACACACTTAACCACTTTCTACATTGAAGCCGAGTACACTATGTATGCCAAGTCAGAAAATCCAACAGGTGCTGAGTGATCTTTAGGTACCAAGCAGCCTTCAGGTTTTAAGTGAAGATCAAGTGCTAAGTGACTTCAGGTGCCGAGCATGATACAAGTGCCGAGTAATATTTAGATGTTGTGTCATAGATGATGCTGAGCAAGATAGAATCACTACAACAACCGAGTAAGCTAGTTTCTTATATGTGCCAAGCATCAGGAATCAATAAAGTGTCGAGTAACACAGAATGCATATATGAATTTGAAAAGGCACAAACTCATATGTAGATCATTTTTATGGCCGACATATGATGAATCTTGAAGGGTCAAATAGATAAGATCAAATCTTTTGTATTTCCTATGCAATCTACATGTAGCCAATGAGAAAAATAGAGAAGGCATGCAACCAATAATAAAAGTGCAAAGAATGAGTGGGAAACAGAGATTCAATATGGATTTTAGATCCATATCTAACCCTAAGTCTTTGAATGTCTTTATAAGGAAGACAAAATCTCATTGTATGAGAGATGGATAAAGGAGTAAATGAAAAACTATAGTGGAGTTCAGAGTGAAGAGTAAAAGACTTAGAGGAAAAGAGCAGCAAATAGATATTCAATTGATCATAACTAAGCAAGGAAAATGAACAGATATTAGATTCCATAGAATCAAGATCAGAGAAAGTAGATCAAGTGCTTGAATTCAGCAATCAAGGATTGTAAGCTATCAGGTTTATTATACCTAATACTCTCTATCAATTGTATTAGAAAGGAAATCCTATGTTGATAGGTTAGCTTAATAGCTATTTTGTAGATCCTTTAAACAAGTGATTAAATCCTTTAACAGGGTAACACTTCATGTAAAGTGTTTTTAAATCCTTTAACTAGGTCACTATTAACATAGTGTAAAGCCTTTAAGAGGGCAGACCTTTAACAGGGCAGACCATCAGAAGTGGTCAAACATTATTGCTGCAATAATTTTGTGGGTATCATCCCCACCCCAGTTTTACCTTCTTATTCCTAGAGGGTTTCTGGGTTACCAAAATCTCAAGTGTTATGTGGTGGTACATGTTTGTTTGATATGTTTACATGCAAGCAATTTACTTTTAGTTAAAAGTTTTAATGGTTAAAGTGCAATACTTCTAATTCACCCCCCCCCCCCCTCTTAGAAGCATTCTTCCTATTTGAATATTCCAAGAGTTCCACTCCAATTGAGATTTTTGCATAATCACCTATTGATCCAAGGTGCAATTTCATTAGACTTTTCCATGCAACGAAGTTATCTTTCTTGAGCTTGGGAACTTCTCTCTTGGATATCTTGATCTTCCTACTTCTAGTACCTTCAAACTAAATCAATAGATGGCTTTGATACCAATTGTTAGATGTTTTAGAATAATTGAGAGGGAGGGGGGTGGAGGGGGTGAATTAGTTATTCAAGGTCCAAATGTCCAATTAAAATCTTTTTCTTCAAAATTGTTCTTTCATCCAAGCTTAAACTTTTCTACTTAGCAAGTTACTATAAATCAATATGCAAGCATCATACATGAAAATCAACACATAACAGAGTGATTTACATGGAAAATCAATTTGAGAAAAACCACCAATAACATGCTACTCAATTCTCACTCTTCTAAAGTGATGCCTTGTGAAAGGCATGCCTTGTTAAAGGCTACAACACATTGTTAAATGTGACTTGGTTAAAGGATTTAACCACCTTTTTAGAAGTAGGCTTGGTTAGAGGACTTTGAACATTCACTTGGAATGTCACCTTGTTAAAGGATTTAAAAATGGTTGTTAAACCAACCTAAGTCCATAGGATTTTTACCCTAATTGATACAATGGCTAGAGAGTAACAATAAGGGGTTTGACCTAACTACAATTCACAACTTATCTTGTAGATTTCATATCTCTATTCAGCTCTTCACATTGCCTAGCTTTTGGTCTCTGTAGCTCTTGATAGCTTGCCCTCCTTTCAAGCTTTGTCTCCTTGAGTCTTCGTGCTCAATGTACTATTGCAATCTTTTCTATGACCACTAATTGAAGCATAGTCTCTGTGCTCTATTCTTCTTTCTCCTTGATGCCTTCTTCTTGACACCCTTCAACCACTTCACAACTTGGCACATTAGTAGCTCTCTGCTTCTTGGCCTATGACTCCTTAAATAGAAGTCTAGAAATGCTTTTCCCCCTTGATTCTTCCCTCTTTTACTTTTAGTTCAAAAGGATTAGTAGGATTCACTGAATCTAACCCATATCTTGTTCCTTCTAGAAATAACTTGAAGAATCCTCTTGAATTCACTCAAAAATGGTTTACATGAATTTTTGTGCCATTAGCTCATTGTCCTTATCCTCCAACTATTTCACAATATTCAAGGTAATGACTTTGTCAGCTCAGATTTGGCAAATCTTTGGCCTTTGCAATAATGCAGCAGCTCAACACTATTGAAATTTTGGTGCTTGAAACATACTATGTTACTCAGCATCAACTATGTTTTACTGATGCTCGACACCTACTATGGATTCACTCGACATCCATTAAGTTTTTTTGATGCTCAACATCTGTTACTTTGCTCAGCACCTGAACATGCTCAGCTCCTTCTGTATCACTCAACACACACTAGATTTTTTATTTGCTCGACACTAACTAAAAATTTACTCAGCTTGAACTAACTTGCTCGAAACTTACTAATGAACTTAGTTTAAGCTTTGCAGTTAACCTTGTTCCAACTTATTCCTTCAATGTTTTTAAGTGTGGCCAATCTCTGTATGTTCAAGTATATTATCAATACATCATTTAACCATTGTCTTAACTAATCTTTGCACTTCATTACAAAACCTTTACTCAACCTTTCCCTTAGGTGCTTTTGTTACATCTTGTTGATTAAATCCTCTTCATCAATCAACTAAGTGATATTACTTGGATATTATAAGAAATTGACATTTGAACAAATAGTAGGTTTGACATCAATGACAAAATAATGATTGAAAACATTATTTTAACAACAATCTTCCTTCTTTGCAATCAATCTTCTTCATTCTTCAAAAATGATCTTTTCAATCAGATTTCCAATAGATGACACCCATAATTCTTCACTACTATAGCAATAAAGTGTCACTTGTTAAGGTTACACTATTTGACCATTTTCATAATAATCCCTATGAAAGGCCTGGCCATGCCCTATTAAAGGCTTACAAAGGATTGTTAGATCCTACCCTGTTAAAGGATTTTAACACCCTATTAAATGATTTCATAGTGACTAATAAATCAACCTTAGGTTAATGGATTTCACCTTGCTAATACAATTATTAGAAAGTAATAGTAGAATGTTTGATCTGATACACTTACAAATTTTTCCTTGCTGATTTTAGATCATAGTTCTATCCATCTTGATCCTCTTGATCTATTATAACAATGTTGTATAGCTTCTCTATTTTGCAAACTAATTCTACAATTCTTTCACACTTCTAAGTCACCTTGAATATTTTTTGATCAATTCATCCCATTCACTTCTTTCAATTCTTTGCTCACATCACTTCCTCGTATACACATACATACATACTCTATCTAAATTATGGAGCTTTGTCTCGCTTTAAAAAGACTTTGGTGGCTTAGGGTAAGGTATGAATCTAGGACCGAGATTCATTCATTTTTCCACTTAATTCCTTCCATTTTTTTGATTGGTTGCATGTTGATCACATAGGGAATCCAAATAGATTCGATCTTATCTTCAAAGTTTCAAGATCTATCCATAAGTTGGCTCAAAAATGGTTTACATAGTTGTTTGTGCCATCACAAACAACTAGGTCCATTTTGTGTTACTTGGCACTTGATAATACAAATGCTCAATACTTACTATAATTCTGTCTTGCTCGACACTTGAACTTTCTTGGCCTCAAATGTTCACTCGATACTTGAATTGCTTAGCACATGAGTGACTTAGCACTCATTGCAACTCAGCATCTATACATATTATACTCGACATGTGTTACTATCTTGGCATGAACTTAGTAAGTATCTTAAGTGTATTGGCACTCAATTTTCAAAACCAAGCTAAGACCAACAATCTCCCCCTTTGACATGAGTCTCAAAAAAACTTAACTGTACAAATCTAATTTCCTTGAGTATAATATATACATAGTTCACTATATACATACAAGACTTCAAAATTTATATACCTCAAAATTTTGTGACTCTCCCTAAGTTAATGTGTCCATTCTATATCCAAAATTGCTTCTCTTCTCTAAGTAGATTTTCTTTATGTTGATACTCTTTGTCTTCAAAATTACTAACACTCTATTTCTATCTTATATACTCTTGTTTATTCTTTGGTTGGTTGCTCCCCCTTTTGGGTTATTTTCCTCTTTATTATCGTGCCCTTTCATATTTTTCTCCCCCTTTATTCGTTAATATCTCCCCCCTTTTGACACCGATGTCAAAGGGTCTATACACTGATTGTGTATTTGTCCAAAAAGTTCTTGTGGACTTCTATTATAATCTTCAAAGTAGCATCCCAATTGTCTAAAGCAACATCTAAGGACTTTATCTGGATGACTATCTCTGCTGCAAGATGAACTAGTCCATCTAATGTTGAAAGATTGGGATCTTCCTTTAACACTATTTCTGTATAGGGTAGTTATTTTTAGAGTATTTCCATATGAGGGGTAAGGGAGGCTTGTATATTAATCAACTTGGCTCTTATGTTAGCCTCTTCTACTGTTAACACAACTAGTTGATTTTTTGTATGAAGCATTGAATTAAAGTGCTTCTCACTTTGGGCTAGATTTTGGGGCAGTTGCATACTTGAGATCTTCAAGTTTCTTTCTAGACTCAAAATTTTGTGGCTTTTTTCTTGTGTGAAGAGTGTAGGATCACACAGTTTTGTGTACAATGAGAATATATTCTGAAGTACTTTCTTCACTTTCTCAATTTTGTTAGCCAATTCAACTTGTGATAATGCTACTCCATCAAATATTTTCTCATTGACTTTCCCTTGAAATTTTTTTTCAGACCATTCCATGAGTTTAACATTAGTATCCTAGTCTTCATTAGTCACTTGTTCAACAATTTCTGATAGTTGTTCTAATATAGGTTTAGATTCATCAAGTGCTTGCAAGCTAAAAGCAACTAAAAAGATGTCTTTGATCTCCTAAAGTGCTTGCCTCTATTTGTACTCTTTTATGAGTAATTCTTGATTCTTCTTTCTTTCCAATGCTTCTTGCATGATGTTGATATGCTATAATTGTTGAAAATCTGATTGAAAAGCTCATTGTTGAAGATCAAAGAGGGAGATTGTTGCAAAGGAGGAAGCTTGCTGTTTTCAATCATTGTTTTGTCATTGATGTCAAACCTGCTACTTGTAGGAATGATATTTTCTTATAAGATCCAAGTACTATCACTTAATTGATTGATGAAGAGGATTTGATCAACAAGATGTAAAAAGAGAACCTAAGGGAAATGTTGAGTTATGATGTTGTAATGAAGTGCAAGGATAAGTTAAGACAATGGTTAAATGATGTATTGATGATATACTCAAGGATACAAAGGTTGGTCATACTTAGAAAAATTGGAGGAAGAAGTTGTAACAAGGTAGAATGCAAAGCTTAAACTAAGATCATTAGTGGGTGCGAAGCAAGTTAGTTGAAGCCGAGAAAATTCTCAGTAGAAGCCAAGTAACAAAAAATTCTAGTGTGGGCCAAGTGATCTTCATGTGCCAAGTGAAGATGAGGTACCAAGCATCAAAAAAAATGTAGTTGGTGCCAAGTGATCTTTAGGTGCCGAGCATCAGGAAAAACACAGTTGATGCCAAGTAACACAGTATGTGTTGAGCACCAATATTTCAATAGTTTTGAGCTACTATATTATTTCAAATGACAAAGATTCGCCAAATCTAAGTTGACATATTGGATACATTGAATTTTGTGAACTAGTTGGAAAATAAGGATGATGAGTTGGTGGAACAGAATCCTATGTAAACCCTTTTTAGGAAAATTCTAAAGGATTATTCAAGAAGTTTCCAGAGGAAATATAATATGGGTTAGATGCAATGAATCCTACCTAATCCATGCAAATTGAAATTGAAGAATGGAATAATAAAGTGGGAAAAGGTACTCCAAGACTTCTATTTAAGGAGTCATAGACCAAGAAGCTTAGAGCTATTGATACTGTTGCTGCTAAAGAGCTAAATCTACAAAGTGGTTAGAAGGTTGTCAAGGAGGAGACATCTAGGAGAAGGAAGAGCACAGAGGCTCTACTTCTACAAGTGGTCATGAAGAGATGATTGCACTAGTACATTAAGCATGGAGACTCAAGAGGACTAAGCTTGAAAGGAGGGAAAGCTATTAGAGTTGGAGAGATTGAAGGCTAGGTAAGAGTATGAGCTGAGAAGTGATTTGCGATCTGCAAGATAAGTTGTATGTTGTAGTCAGGTCAAAATTTTCTAATACTCTCTAGAAATTATATTAGATCTAAAAATCCTATGGAATTAGGTTGGCCTAACCGCCATTTTTATATCCTTTAACAAGGTGGCATTCCAAGTGAATGTTCTAAAGTCCTCTAACAAGGCCCACTTCTAACAAGGTCGTTAAATCCTCTACCAAGGTCACATATAATAGTGTGTTGTAAGCCTTTAACAAAGTAGGCCTTTCATAGGGCATCACTTTAGAAGAGTGAGAATTGAGTAGCATGTTACTAGTGGTTTCTCCCAAATTGGGTTTTCACATAAATCACTATGTCATGTGTTGATTTCTTATGTGTTATGCTTGCATGTTGATTTATAGTAACTTGCTGATTAGAAAAGTTAAAGCTTGGATGAATGAATGGTTGAATGGTTCACTACACTTGGTGAAAAGTTTGAATAGGACATTTGGACCTTGAATAACCGATTCATCCCCCCCCCCCCCCTCTCTCAGTTATTCTAAAGCATTTATAACAATTGGTATTAGAGCTTGCTACTGATTTAGTTTCAAGGTAGTAGAAGTAGGACGATCAAGATGTCCAAGAGAGAAGTTCCCAAGCTCAACAAAGACAACTTTGCTACATGGTAGAGTCTGATGAAATTATACCTTGGATCAATAGGTGACTATGCACAAACCTCAACTAGAATAGAACATGTAACTCTAGAAGGACCTCTCACTACAAATGATTTGAACAAAAAGGAGCACAATCAAGCAATGTTGGAGATTGCCTCTGCACTTAACTATGTAGAATATGATGACATCAAATATCATGACACTGCATTTAAGATGTGGAAAATATTATTAGAAATATATGGAGGAGATTAGAATGTCCAGAGAGCATAGAGAGAAAGCTTAAGAGGAAAGTTTGATGACATGAAGATGGAGGAAGGTGAAAATGCTTCTCAGTACGCTGCAAGAATGAAAGAAGTAGTAAGTGCAATAAGAAGTCTAGGTGGAAAATTGGAAGAAGAAATAGCCATCAAAAAATACTTAAAAACTCCGCTTCCTATCTATGCTATTAGAGTTTCAGCCATCCAAGAACTAAGGTGTGTACAAGGGAACACACTAACCTTTGAAGGATTAGTAGGAAGACTTATTGCATTTGAGCTATCCAATTTTGACATTACAGACCTAAGAACCTTGAATCTGCTTTCAAGGCCAAGATGACAATAAAAGACACTATAGAGGATACATCAAGCAAGAAGAGAAAAAAAGGAAAACATGCATCCAGTGATAGCAACATAGATGACAAAGATGTGGAACAATTAGAAGCATTACTGGCTAGGAGATTCCATAGAGGAAAAGGAAAATTCAAAGTTAAGCTCCCTATTATATTTTTCAATTGCAATGAAGTAGGTCATATAGCTACGAGATGTCCACAGAAGAAGAACTAAAAAGAAGGAAATAAGTACAAGAAAAAAAGAGAAGATGACAACACAGATTATAAGGAGAAAGGCAAGAGATGCTATATCATTGAAGAAGATTCTGATGAGAATGATGATGAAGTAGTCTATGTAGCCATGAAGGATGAATCAGATAGAGATGAAAATGAAGCAACAACATTCGTTACTTGTGTGAACAAGAATGATAAGTGGATCATAGACAATGGATGCACACATCACATGACAGGAGATAAAATTAAGTTCATTACCTTTACTCAATATGATGGAAATAGTGTTAGATTTGGTAATGATGCCCCATGTCAAATCAAAGGAAAAGGCTCTGTCAAACTTATAGAAAAAATTTGATGTGATGATGCATACTATGTTGAAGGATTGAACTACAACTTGTTGAGTGTATCGTAGTTAGGCAATGTAGGTTGCAAAGTTGAATTTGGAAACAAAACTGCCAAGATCTATGACAGTGATGGAAATTTGATAGGAAAGGGTGAACAAACTAGGAGTAATTTTTTTTACCTAGATATGAAAGATGTAATATGTCTTTTTTTAGACTTGATGATGTGTGATTGTGGAATAAAAGGCTATGTCATGTTAACTTTGATAATCTGATCAACATTAGCAAGAAGAAGAAAGTCAGAGGGTTGCCCAAGTTGAAGAAAGTTGAAAACACAATGTGTAAACAATGTCAACTAGGGAAGATGACTAAGTCTAGTTTCAAAAGAAAAAAGTACACTTCCAAGGAAGTACTAGAGTTAGTTCATATAGACTTATGTGGCCCAATAAAAGTGCAAAGCTACCTAGGAGACATATACATAATGCTACTTGTAGATGACTATTTTAGGATGATGACTACTATATTCTTAAAAAAAAAATCTGATGCATTTCAAATGTTTAAGTGGTATTTGGAAAAAGTTGAGAAGGAAATAGGAAAGAACCTAAAGTTCCTAAGGTCAGACAGAGGAGGTGAGTTCTCATCAAGAGAGTTTGAAATATTCTGCAATGACAAAGGTATCAAAAGGCAAACATCAACACCAAGAACTCCACCATAGAATGGTATTGCTGAAAGAAGGAATAGGTCAGTAATTGACTGTACTAGAACTTTGATGATGGAGAAAAATGTTGCACTAAAGTACTGGAAATAAGCTATAAGTACTACAGTCTAAACAATGAATAGAGTTCAAGTCAAGAAAGGTACAAATGTGACACCTTTTGAATTGTGTTATAGTCACTCACCCAATGTTAAAAATTTCAAAGTATTTGGTTGTAAATGCTATATTCTAAAAGATACTAGAAATGACAAGTTTGATGCTAAAAGTGATGAAGGCATATTCCTTGGATACTCCACTAGAAGTAAGGCATATAAGTCTTTGAACAATAACACAAACAAGATTGTAGAGAGTGCAAATGTAAATTTTGATGAGCATGCAGAAGTTTAGGTTGATGAGTCAAAGAAAATAGAGGATTATAGATACTTGGTATACTTCTATGAAGGAATGATAGTTTAAGACAATGCTGCAAATCAAGTTGGGAATCAACAACAAATTTTAGTATTTGCCAAGTCTCAACTAGTGAATGCCAAGCTGCATTCAGAAGCTGACCTGTAAAATGCAAAAAATGCACTTTCCGACTCTAAAAACAATATGCAAGAAATGAATGATGAAATGAAAAATGAAGAAGAATGAAATGACTCTAAAGATGAAGGATCAAACATGGAAAGAAGGAATGAACCAAGATTGACTAAGTATGTGAGAAGACATCACCCTGTAGATCAAATTATTGGTAACAAGGATGCAAGACCAATGACAAGGAATGGGTTCATAAATGAATAATGTCTATTAAGCAAGGTTGAACCTAAAAAGTGAAAGATGCACTACAAGATGATGACTACTATAAATCCATGGAAGAAGAGATAGATCAGATTGAGAAGAACAAAATATGTTCTCTAGTTCCTAGACTAGCTGATAAGAATGTGATTGGTACCAAATGGGCATTTAGAAACAAACTTGATGAGAATGGTGAGATAATAAGAAACAAAGCCAAATTTGTTTGCAAAGGCTATGCATAAGAAGAAGGATTGGATTATGGAGAGACATTTGCCCTTGTTGCAAGAATGGAAGGAGTAAGAACATTACTTGCATATGCTACATATAAAGGTTTCAAAGTGTACCAAATGGATGTGCAGTCTACTTTTTTGAATGGTATATTGGAAGAGAAAGTCTACATATAAAAACCTAAGGGATTTGTAGATGAGAAGAACAAGGACATGGTTTGCAAGCTACACAAAGGACTTTATGGATTGAAGCAAGCACCTAGAGTATTGTATGAGAGGTTGCACAAATATCTTGTAAAGATAGGATTTGAAAGAATAGATGACAAAAAAAACTTGTACATCAAAGCTGAAGAAGGTAAAGACATTTTGATATCAAAAATCTTTGTTGATGATATAATATTTGGAGGAAAAGATGTTTTATACAAAGATTTTGCTGATCAAATGAAGCATGAATTTGAGATGTCAATGTTTGGAGAAATCAAATTCTTTGTTGGATTACAAGTTCATTAGTTGAAGCATGGAATATTTGTGACCCAATCCAAATACATCAAGGAAGTACTCAAAACATTTGGGTTAGAAGACTCAAAACTAGTCAACACACCAATGACAATAGGCCATAAGCTATCCAAGAATGATGAGTCTGCTAAAGTAAATCAGACATTGTATAGGTCAATGATTGGAAAGTTGCAATATGTTGTACATAGTAGACCAGACATTACATTAGCTATTGGAATAATAGCAAGATTTTTTGCAAATCCAAGAGAAAAACACTTAATGGTAGTGATGAGAATATTAAGATACTTGAAAGGAACTAATGACTTTGGTTTATACTACAAAAGAAATGAGAAGTTTGAATTGAAAGCCTACACTAATGTAGATTGGGGAGGTAACATTGATGATAGAATAAGCACTAGTGGAGGAGCACTTTTCTTAGGAAAGAGGTTGATTACATGGACCAACAAAAAGCAAAGTTGCACCTCACAGTCCACTGCTAAAGTTGAATATGTGGTAGCTGCTATAAACTGCCCCAATATTGTATGGATCAAACATTTGATGCAAGGTATGAAGGAAGAGGTAACTAAGCCTATGATAATTTATTGTGATAATAAAAGTGCTATCAATATATCAAATAATCCAGTAATGCATGCTAAAACTAAGCATATTGCAATCAAGTATCACTATGTAAGAGAGCTCGTGGAAGAAAAACAAGTGAAGATGGAATATGTTAGCTCAAAAGAACAACTTGTTGATACCTTCACAAAAGAACTACCTAAAGATGATTTTGAGTATCTTAGAGGGAAATTAGGGGTGATACCCCTAGCTAAGGCTACTTGAACCAAAAAGCAAGTATGCCCTACATCAAATGAGATGAATGTCTAAGACTTTATACATTGATGTAGAAGATGTTTACTTTGGGATCTATGCCTAAAGTAGTTGATGAGCTGAAGTTTCAAATTAGTCACAAGCAAGGTGATAGAGGGAGAAATTGAATGAAACTACAAAAGCTATACTTGCATATTAAGATGCTAATATGTCTTTGGCATTATTTTCAAAGAGGGAGAAATAGCAAATAACTGATCAAAAAAAGAAGGACCAACATAAGAAGTTGAGAGAGATTGATCAAATGAAGGGAAAAGATGTTTGAAACTAATAAAATGAAGATAGAGGGAGAAATTGATAGAAATAATCAGAGGTTGATCAGAACAACAGAAGATGAGCAATACAGAGGGAGAAAGATTAAGAATATGGATACAATAGCAAAGAGAGAGAAGCTAAAATAATACAATGAGAATAGTAGAAGGAGATGTGAAGTTACAATTTACTTTTTAGCATTTGAATTACTATTTTAACCTAGTAAGCTTGTGGTTAAATAGTTTAGTCTAATGGTTGATCAATTTGGTTTGCCATTAATGCCAAAGAGGGAGATTGTTGGAAATCTGATTGAAAAAATCATTATTGAAGATCAAAGAGGGAGATTGTTGCAAAGGAGGAAGCTTATTGTTTTCAATCATTATTTTGTCATTGATGTCAAACCTACTACTTGTAGGAATGATATTTTCTTATAAGATCCAAGTACTATCACTTAGTTGATTGATGAAGAGAATTTGATCAACAAGATGTAACAAGAGAACCTAAGAGAAAGGTTGAGTTATGATGTTGTAATGAAGTGCAAGGATCAATTAAGACAATGGTTAAATGATGTATTGATGACATACTCAAGGATTCAGAGGTTGGTCACACTTAGAAACATTGGAGGAAGAAGTTGTAACAAGGTACAATGCAAAGCTTAAACTAAGGTCATTAGTGGGTGCCGAGAAAATTCTCAATAGAAGCTGAGTAACAGAAAATTCTAGTGTGTATCAAGTGATCTTCATGTGTCAAGTGAAGATAAGGTGTCGAGCATTAGAAAATTTTTAGTTGGTGCCTTGTGATCTTTAGGTGTTGAGCATCAGGAAAAACATAGTTGATACCGAGTAACACAATATGTGTCAAGCACCAGCATTTCAATAATGTCGAGCTACTACATTATTTCAAATGACAAAGATTCACCAAATCTAAGTTGACATATTGGATACATTGAATTTTTTGAACAAGTTGGAAGATAAGGATGATGAGTTGGTGGCATAGAATCCTATGTAAATCATTTTTAGGAAAATTCTAAAGGATTATTCAAGAAGTTTCTAGAGGAAACAGAATATGGGTTAGATGCAATGAATCCTACCTAATCCATGTGAATTGAAATTAAAGAATGGAAGAATAAAGTTGGAAAAGGTACTCCAAGACTTCTATTTAAGGAGTCATAGACCAAGAATCTTAGAGCTTCTGATACTATTGCTATTGAAGAGCCAAATCTATGAAGTGGTTAGAAGAATGTTAAGGAGGAGACATCTAGGAAAAGGAAGAGCATAGAGGCTCTACTTCCACAAGTGGTCATAAAGAGATGATTGCATTGGTAAATTGAGCATGAAGACTCAAGAGGACTAAGCTTGAAAGGAGGGCAAGCCGTCAGAGTTGGAGAGATTGAAGGCTAGGCTAGAGTATGAGCTGAGAAGTGATCTAAGATCTGCAAGATAAGTTGTATGTTGTAGTTAGGTCAAGATTTTATAATACTCTCTAGAAATTATATTAGATCTAAAAATCCTATGGACTTAGGTTGGCCTAACAACCATTTTTAAATCCTTTAACAGGGTGGCATTTCAAGTGAATGTTCTAAAGTCCTTTAACCAGGCCCACTTCTAACAGGGTGGTTAAATCCTCTAACAAGGTCACATTTAATAGTGTGTTGTAAGCCTTTAACAAGGTAGGTATTTCACAGGGCATCACTTCAGAAGAGTGAGAATTGAGTAGCATGTTACTAGTGGTTTTTTCCAAATTGGGTTTCCACGTAAATCACTATGTCATGTGTTGATTTTTTATGTGTTATGCTTGCATGTTGATTTATAGTAACTTGCTAATTAGAAAAGTTAAAGCTTGGATGAATGAATGGTTGAACGGGTTCACTACACTTGGTGAAAAGTTTGAATAGGACATTTTGACCTTGAATAACTGATTCACCCCCACCTCTCACAGTTATTCTAAAGCATTTCTAACACTAATGTCATTGTTTCTTAATCATATTTTGGTATCACTATATCTTCATCTATAAGTGCATCACCATAGTGGAATACCTTAGCAACCTTTATTGAGCTAGAGCCTAGTGCTGAAATCTACAGTTGTATTGCAACATTGCTCAGCCTATGAAGGACTTTAGTAGGAATGCTAGAGGTTGCTAAGTTTACCAATATCTGTATGGATTCTTGCTCCTTCTCCTTGGGTATGTCCTTTTCTTCATTAGATCTGGTTTGATCAATTATGATCAATTGAGGTGCACCTTGTCTTTGTGCATTAGGTACAAAAACATCTGTCCTGCTTGTTCTTTTGTAGGCTCCTTTTCTTCTATAGTTTGAACTACATCAAATTTTGTAGTAGTGAAAACCTTTGTATATTTATCCTTTGGTTGTATTATTTGTTGAGCACTAGTAGCTGTAGGGATGGTAGAAGGTGGTTCTTGTGTATTCACCTTTTCCCTTGTTATGTTACCTACTACTTTTTAAAGTTCTTCCACATTGAGCAATATAGGATTTTCACATAACCTTGCTTGTAATGTGGATTGGTGAAGTATCTTTTTCAAATCCTCTGCAGTTAATGGATTAATGTTCTAAAGTGAGTTATTAGGAACATCTTTAACTATTATGGTCTTTGTAGGTGTGTTTGTGTAATGTGGAGGGCTCATGGCTAGCAATTGTGACTCTTCCATACTCTATTCTGCTTGCTACTCATGAACTATTGCCATCTCATATTTCTTTTGTTGTGTCTCCTCCATAGTGGTGTCCTCTTTTCCTTTTCTGTTTCTTCTTTATTTTCCTCACCTTCTTCTTCATTATTTCTTTCCTCAAAGGGATCTTCTTCTTCTTCTTTAATAGTTGTTAATCCATATATTAACCTCCACATTTGTGTGGATTTCTTCACAACATCCTCAATTCTATTATGCAAAATGTTGAAAGCCCTATACTTTGGTGCAATTCTGCTACCATATTTCTTATTAGCCTTAGTTATTTGTCCTTTTGAAAACTCTAGCATCACTTGTGATAATGTTGATTCTCTTATTTCCTTTTCAATGTTTAGGCAATAGTGTCATTTATTCTCAACAATTGTATACAATTATTTAGGCATTGTGTTATCGAATTCAAGAGGAGTGTTGTTGAATTTTTCCATCATGGCATATATAGACTCTTCTATCATGTTTTTTTCTTCTCTACCTGATGCAGGGGACTCCCCTTAATACCATAAACTCATAACAGAAATAAAGAAACAACAAAAAATGCGAGAACAAAATATGAACTTCTTATTATTGCCACAAATGAAAAATTAAAGAATTCTTCATTACAATATGCTAACCCAAATGGGTGCCTTCATTACAGTAATTTGCAAGACAGTGCTGCAAACTATCACCCAAAGCTATCATAGACAATGTTTGGGCCTTTCTTAAATAAGCAATTTTATGTCACCTAGGAAGGTTCTAGATGCTCAAACTTAATACCTAGGGCCGAAAAAACCCTAACAATACACTTAAAGTCGGTCAAATACATATTTGAAAAATTATTTTAGAAATTTTGGTAGCCTAACTCTCGAAGGCCATAACTCACAAACTGTTGCTCTGATTGGCTATTATAACCACTTGTTGAAAATTCCAACTCCTAATCTAGAGACTTGGAACCATGCTAGTTCCATTCCATCAAGTTTTCGAACCTCATCCAAGCACTCTAAGGCCTCCAACAGTGAGCCTGAAGATTTTTTTGCAAATTTTTCCACTAAAAATTCACAATAACTTCTCTAATACTTAAGTTGGAGCAATGAGATTTTTATGGTAGGCTTATATCTCTAAAATGAACCTTCCTATAGAAAATGACGACATTCTAAGCTCGTATGAAAAACTTACTAAAAATAGCAAGTTCCCATAAATGGTAACCACCCTATCTACTAGTCCTTATTGAAATAGAAGAGGCTAAAAATAAAATATTTTTATGTGATGGAAGATTGCCCTTACACTCAAGATGCTCCTAAATCAGACACCCGGGGTAATTTGATAAGTGACCCCATCATGTCTCAGGTGTTCAGAGGAAAGCCAAGATGGTTGACCTCATCCTTTGCTAGCCATGATGAATCCTCAACTACTCTCCCTTTTCATTTGACTAGATATTTATCATAAGTTCTATTTCTAGTATTTTTTCCAATATGACTATCTAGTATCTCTTCAATCTCCTTGGTAGCCGAACTAGCTACTAGAATGCTCCACTGTGCTTCTACAACTTCATCTCCATCACCTCCTTCATAATACTTTATCAAATTTGAAATATTAAATACTAGTGAAATATTCAATTCAATAGGCAACTCCACATCATACACATTTCTAGAATCACGCCTCTTCACTATCTTGCACGGTCCAAACTTCTTCATCTTCAAATTATTATATGTACCTATTGTAAAACACTCCTTTCTCAAATGAACACTGACTTCATCTCCAATCTAAAATTCTTTATATCTCTTTTTCACATCTACCTTAGCCTTATAATGTGTATTCATCTTTATGATGTGCTTCCTCACCTCCTCATGGATGTTCTTCAAATGTTTAGCAAAATCTTCTACTTCAGCACTACTAATCTCTCCCTTGTCCAACTTCCTCAGTTCATTATTTTTTTTGGGACTACTCCAATGTACAATCTATAATGGTGATTTACTAGTACTCCTATTGAAAAAATTATTATATGCAAATTCTACCTATGGTAAAATCATATCCCATCCTTTTGGTTTATCTCCAACCAAGCATCTTAGCAAGTTTCCCAAATCGTTATTCACAACTTCTGTCTGCCCATCAGTCTATGGATGTTGTGATGAACTAAACTTCAAATTTGTCTTCAACTTCTTCCATAATGTACACCAGAAATACCCCCAAAATTTTGGTATCTCAATCTTAAACTATACTCTTTGACAGACCATGTAATCTCACCACTTCTTTGAAAAATAAATCTTCTATATGAACAACACCACTAGTCTTCTTGCAAGGAATAAAATGTGCCATCTTTGAAAACCTATCAACCACCACCAAAATAGAATCATGTCCATGCCATGTCCTCAATAATCCAAGAACAAAATCCATGCTGATATCCTCCCATAGCTTCTCTGGTACAAGTAATGGCTGATAAAATCCTGTATTTTGCTTCACTCCTTTCACGATCTGACATACTCAAAAAATTTGTAGAAACTTCATCACATCTTGTTGTAATTGTGGCTAGTGATAATTTTTAGCAACCAAAGCTATAGTTTTATCTCTACCAAAATGTCCAGCCAATCCTCCACTATGCTTCTTCTTGATGAGGTTCTCTCTAATTGAACTTCTTTGAATGCACAATTGGCTTCCTTTGAACAACATATTAATTTGGATCATAAAATCCAACCACTATGGCTTGTCAAGTGTAATAGGTTTTGTACAAGCCTTCCATGCTTCACCAAAATCAGGATCATTCAGATTCAATGTACTAAGTTCCTTGAACCCAACCACCTCTATTTGCATTTCTATCAACAAAAGTTGTCTTCTACTAAGAGCATCTACAAATTTGTTAGACTTCCCACTTCTATGTTTCAAAACAAATGTATAACTCTGCAAAAACTCAACCCACTTTAAATGTCTTGGGTTCAGTTTTCCTTAACTATTCAAATATTGCAAAGCTTGATGATTAGTATACAAAAAAAACTCATTGGAAAGAACATAGTGTCTCCACTTCTTCAATGCTTGAACTATGGCATAAAATTTTTGATCATAAATAGAATATTTTCTTTTTGCATCATTCAACTTCTCACTAAAATAAGAAATAGGTCTACCTTCTTGGCTCAAAAAAACTCCTATTGCAATACTACTAGCATCACAATCTACTTGAAACACCTTGTTAAAATTAGGAAGTGCTAAAATAGGTTGCTCAGTAACTTTATGTTTCAACAAATTGAAACTCTTATCTGCTCCTATAGTCTACTCAAACTCTTTCCTATCTCCTCTCATTGTTTTAGTCAAGGGTCCACAAATACTGCTAAAACTTCTTATGAACTTTGTATAAAATGTAGTGAGTCCATGAAAAGATCTTACCTCTGTCACACTCCTTGGAGTAGGCCATTCAAGGATAGCCTTTGCTTTCTTTGGGTCCATTTTTAGACCTTCTCTAAGACTACAAATCCCATAAACACCAACTCTTTCTTTACAAAATTGCACTTCTTCAAGTTTATCAACAACTTTTCTTCCCTCAACTTCTCAAACACCTTGCAAATATGAATCAAAAGCTCCTCTAATGTCTTACTAGAGATCAATATATCATCTAGGTAAACAATGAAAAAATTACCCATAAACTCCTTCAATACCTCATTCATGAGCCTCATGAAAGTGCTTGGTGCATTAGTTAGCCCAAAAGGCATGACTAACCACTCATATAGTCCTTCCCTTGTCTTGAAATTAGTCTTCCACTAATCTCCTTCTCATATACAAATTTGATGGTACCCACTCTTCAGATTTATCTTTGTGAAATACTGAGCTCCACTCAAACAATCCATAATATCATCCATCCTCGACAAAGGAAATCTATACTTGATGGTGATCTTGTTGATAGCATGAGAATCTATGTACATCCTCCATTCTCCATTCTTCTTTGGTGCTAACACTACTGGTACAACACATGAACTTACTCTCTCATATCAAACCCTTCAACAAAAACTCATGAACTTGCTTGTTCGACTCTTCACTTTTTGCTAGTGTCATTCTTTGCACTGCCTTGTTTGGAAAATTGGCTCCTAGAACTAAATCATTTTGGTGATTGATCTTCCTCATTGGGGGCAATCCATCAGGTACATTATCTGATACAATATTAGAAAACTCTTCCAACATATCTACAACTTCTACAGGTAGCTCCTCTACTTCTTCTTTACTATCTTTAGGAATTATAGCAAAACACATATGCTCATATTTCATACCTTTAAGAAACTCTTTTCCATCAACAAAACATATTCTAGTAGCACTACATACCTTTTTTTTTCTTCTTTATCCTTCAATAACTTCAATTTATTTTTCACTCCATCCTTAGTTAGAGTGTAGGTATTTGCTTGCCCATCATGTACAACATGCCTATCAAATTGCCACAACCTAGCCAACAACATATGAAATATGTCCATAGGTATGAGATCACATAGTAGCTCATCTTGGTAGCTCCCAATCTTGAACTTCATTGAGCTCTGCTCATTGACCATAGCCTTGTGGTCATCTTGCACCCAAGCAATATGGTATGGATGCAGGTATTTCTATCTCTCTAGCTTCAACTTGGTGACCATCATTTATGACACTATATTGTCAGTACTTCCACCATCAATGATCGCATTACAACACTTATCTTCACATTTGCACCTTGTTTGAAACAAACTCCTTCTTTGATTAGGTTCATTTTCACCACTCAGCAAGACTCTTCTATTAAATAGGACTTCTCCTCTTTTAGCATCTTTAGAATGTGAGGATCTGGCATCTTCATCAACATGTGAAACTCTCACCTAACCTTCTATTCTTTGATTTTTCCTTCCTTGGCACTAGGTACATTCAAATGCTTTATGACCTTCTTCTCCATAGTGAAAAAAAAATTTCACGGAAGCCTCCTCTTCTAGATCCTTGTCCTCTACCTCTTCCTCTCTAATCTATATTGTTCTGATCATGGAAATGATTGGAATTGTCTCCCCTTTGGTTCTAGTTACTACTTCTAGCCTCATCCTTGTTCTTTTGATAATCATTATGGCCTCCATAAGATCGTTTGCCAAATCTTCCACCATCATCTCTTCCACTATTCTTATTATCAAACTTCTTGCTTAGTTACTCCTCAACTCTTAGGGCAAACTAGTATGCCTCCTCAACACTGTTCATCCAAACTAGACTTAGCTTGTCCAGAATGTTGGGCCTCAACCCATTAAGATAATGGACAACTTTCTCCTTATCAGCTTCTGCATGGCTAGTTCTAATGAGAACTCGATAGAACTCCTTGGTATATTCTTGAACAAATTTTTCTACTTGCTTCATTAGTTGCATCTTCTTCAATGGATCAAGCTCATAATCCATAAGAATGAATTGTCACTTCATTTTGGCTATCATCCAATCCCATCTAGTGATTTTGTCCTTTTCCTTTCTATTTTGTTCCAACTGAACCTCTTGCCACCATATCTTTGCAGGTCCCTTTAGTTTTGCCTTTGAAAACTTGACCCTATCTAGATCCTCAATATCTTCATACTCAAAGTACTCCTCTAGTTCATTGGTCCAATTGATCAACTCTTCTGGGTTAAGATTTCTTGAAAATGTAGGAACCTCAAACTTAGGTCTTTTTCTAATCTCAGAGATGGCCCTAAAAAGCCTCTCTTCCTTTGGGTTTAGAACTGCCTCTACTTCGGCATTCTCTTCCACTTCATCCTCATCCTCACTTTCATCTCTTATGGGAAGATTCATTCCTCTACAAATTTTTTCTTCTAATGCTTGCATTTTTCTTTGGAGGGCTCGAAAACCCTCAGGTGTAACATCTATAGCTCTTCTGCCATGCTCTCTTCATGGAGGCATTTTCATGCTTCTGCTAAAATTCTAGTGAGAACTACCTCACAATCGACAATCTGTCTACATGCTCAGCCCAAACCATGGTCCTGGTGTAAACTACCTCATAGTTAGCAATCTGTCCACACACTCAAGAACTCTAGCTCTAATACCACTT
Organism: Cupressus sempervirens; assembly: GCA_028749045.1. NCBI lineage: Eukaryota > Viridiplantae > Streptophyta > Pinopsida > Cupressales > Cupressaceae > Cupressus > Cupressus sempervirens. The sequence goes on along the minus strand of CM053792.1, from coordinate 374,295,071 downwards.
GAAGTAGGGGACTCCCCTTAATACCATAAACTTAGAATAGAAACAAAGAAACAACAAAAAATGTGAGAAAAAAATATGAACTTATTATTGCCACAAATTTAGAATTACAAAATTCTCAATTACAATATGCTAACCCAAATGAGCAGCTTCATTACAGTAATCTGCAAGATAGTGCTACGAACTATCACCTAGAGCTGTCCTAGACAATATTTAGGCCTTTCTTAAATAGGCAGTTTTATGTTTCTTAGGAAGGTTCTAGATGCTCAAACTTAATACCTAGGGCTGACTAACCCTAACAATACACATAGAGTTGGCCAAATACATCTTTGACAAATTATTTTAAGAATTTAGTAGCCCAACTTCTAAAGGCCATAACTCATGAACCATTGCTCTTTTTGGCTATTATAACCACTTGTCGAAAATGCCAACTCTTAATCTATAGGCTTGGAATTGTGCTAGTGGCCTTTCATTAAGTTTTTGGACCTCATCCATGCACTCTAAGGCCTCTAACATTGAGCTTGAATATTTTTCTGCAAATTTTTCTACCAAAAATCTGCAATAACTTCTTTGATACTTAAGCTGGAGCAATGGAATTTTTATGGTAGGCTTATATCTCTAAAATGAACCTTCCTGTAGAAAATGAGAACATTCTGAGCTTGTATGAAAAACTTACTAAAAATAGCAAGTTTCCATAAATAGTTACAACCCTATCTACTAGTCCTTATTAAAATAGAGAAGGCTGAAAATAAAATATTTTTGGGTGATGCAAGATTGTCCTTACACCCAGAATGCTCCTGCATCACTACCAAGTTTTTCAAATTCAATGTTTTTCAATTCTATCAAATTTGCATTATCACTAACATTATCATAAATGTTTTCAAGATTAGATTTGGGGATGACTTACCATTCTAAATTGGCTTGTGTCCTCTGACTCTGTCTTCTAATCATCTATCTTTGGTTGTGCTACATATTTTCTTGATGGTTTCTTCTACATAGGACCAATCTGCTCAGTGGCCCTAGTTTTCTCTTTTGCTTTCTCCTTGGCTTTTTGAGTAGTTTCCCTTGTAGTGGCTCTTGTTGCTAGAGTCGAAGGCTTTGTTGCACTAGGTTTTGCAGTCTTCTTTTCCTTTGGTTGTGCAATTGGTTGTGTCTTGGCTTGTCTTTCCTTTGATTGTGGCTTTGCTAGTGCTTCCTTAGTATCTTCTGCCTCAACACCTTTTTCCATGCCTTGGGTCAAAGAAAGAGTTTCTTAACCTTATACCTCTTCTTCCTCTTCTTCTTCTTCTTCATCTTCTCCATCATTACCTTCCCCAAACTTAGCTTTTAGTTTCTTCACCATTTTATCTTTCTTCTTCAAAGTTGAGGCTATCTTTAATTCCATCTCAACTTTTGACTTTACAACATCATAGTTATCAAAAAAATTGGTAGTCTTATCAACTTCTTCAGCAAGAAGTGTTGTGATAGCTACTGAAGCTTCATCAATATTTATTTCATATCCTAGAGGCCTTAACCATCTAAGTCTAGGTACAACAGCCTGGATGAAAGTGTAGTCAATGTCTACAAGAAAGAAAATATCATTATAATGTTGCTTTATGAAGGAAATAAGAATTCTTAACCTCTATTTCATGGACTTCTTGAAGTCTTCAAAATAGCTAGTCATCACTGACTCAAAATTCTTTCCCATTTGTTCAATATACTCATTTATTTGCATAACAACTAACCTATTCGTCTTCCATCCCACTCTTCCAAAAGATGGGAATTCATTTTGCACATAGAAAAATATACATATCAGTACTGAACCAAACTTACATTGAGAATTCTTAGACTTCCTTATTGCTCCTAGATTCTCCATTATTTTCTGTAAGTAGAGTTCTGCAAGATTGTAGGTGTGATCTTTCTTGATTATCTTATAGCCTACATCAACTGCTATATAGGGAAAACTATTCAGCCTGCTTGTCTGATAAGATTTATGTGAAATGACCCTAATAGAAAAGTCAAGAAGTGGATCTATGATATTGCAAATAGTCATCCCATGCTTGTTCCACTTAGCTCCTATATTTTGCTCAGTCACCTCTTTAGAATTGCTTCTCAATGTCTTGGGCCAATCTAGGGTTGGGTATCTAGTAACCCTATGTATAATTCTCTTTGAAATTTTGATAGCTCCTCCTTCTATCCATAGACATCCATCATGTATTCTACTTAGAACAATTTTGATCCATTTAGTTTTGAAAATTGTTGGGAAATCTAGGGCACGAGTTTAGCCCTTCCTCTCTACAATTTTAAATTCCTCCTTCAACACTCCATTTTCACATAATTTGTTGTATGCTTGTCTAATTTCCATGTCTCCAATGCCTCCTACCTTGCAATTATAACACTTCCTCACATCTTGGACCATTACAACCTTAGGTGGAATAACAGATAATGCACCTGCTGAGTCATTCTTATATGCAACTTCTAGTATGGCCCTGAGATCTAATTGTTTGACCTCATTTCTGACTAATTGGACTTTGAAAATTTCCTTCTCCTTTACATTATTTTATCTTGAGGCTATTATGCAAGCTAGGGTTTTAACAAATATGAAACTTCATAGCTTGGTAGGTGAAGAATACCTTTGAAATCAATGAATTGACGCTTGATCTTCACTATGACCTGTGCAAATGCTTCAATTTTGCTTGTAAATTAGTTATTCACTCTGCTCACTCTTGCTCTATGTTTGTAATGATGAAAAAAATGTGAAATTTGACCTTATACTCTTTCAAAATATAACATTTATTGCATGGTACATGTACAACTACAAACTCAACTTCGATACAATTTCTGTTTCATTTGGCATTCATTGGTTTTACCATCACTTGGAAACTATTAGAATTAAATTTACTCAATACCCATAGAAATTTCCCTCACTTGGTAGCTACTACTAACTTGGCTTCAATTGACTTTGGTTGATAACTTGGCATATACTAATACTTACTTGGCTATTGAAGAGGACTTTTTCACACTTGACAATAATGCAAAAATTTGAAGATTTGACCTTGGATTTTCCTTATTATTTTTCATCTTTCTTCATGCTAATATATATATTTTTAGTACTAACTTCTTTTGGAACTGATATATGATAAAACATTTAAATATTAGTCCCATATACCTCCTTTTGCTTAATTTGATGAGATCTGACCACTTGACCTATCCGGTGAAGTGATGCCTTCATTTGATGTGCTTCATCCATCTTTCTTCCTCCATGTCTTTTTCATCTCTCTAATGTATTCAACATCCACCTTTCCTTTTCCTTTGTTGAACTCTGAGTTAGGTGCCTTTGGCCTTGTTGGATAGTGCTTGCTATCATGACCAATCTTTAGACAACTAAAGCATGTAGTTTGACTCAACTATCTATTGCAGTTACCACTGAAGTGTGTTCTTATGCAATCCTTAGGGATGTGTCCATATTCTTGACAATAGTGACAAATATTTCTTGTATTATAATCCCAGTTATAGGAGTTCTCATAGCTTCTTCCCTTTGTTGACCCTTTTGATGACCATGTGGACTTGGATCTACATTCAAAGGCTTTGTGTCAAAACTTCTAAAAATTGTAGCAATGTCCTTCAAATTTTGGTGCATGCATGGTTCTAGTTCTACATTCATGTGCTTGATGACCTTGTTTGTTGCACTTGTGACAATGAGTCATGTTCTTAGGCTTAGGATTCTAACTAGTATTCTTGCTCCTACAAACATTGGTTGTATGTCATTTCTTACCACAATGATGACAGGTAGGTTTAGAATTTTTATGTTTATTGTTTCTTTCCTCAGCAACTTTGGATGATTTTCTTCTTCAGTGTTTATATAGCCCAATCCTAATGTGTCTTTACTGGATCTTGGAGATTTTAGTAGTTGCCTAAAGTACTTAATGGCTTCATTTGTCTTGTTAAAAATTTCAACAAACTCCTTTTCTCTTTTCAGGTCATTCTATAACTTCACTGTAGTTATCTCAATGTCCTTGACATTCAACTCATGATAAGCATTCATCATTTGGCTTAGGATGTCCAATTGCATGTTTGAGATCCTGGAAAGCTCTATTGATTTTTCTTCCAATCTATTTGCCAACACTCTTTTGTCTTCTTCAATCATGGCCTTGTCTTCTATAGCTTTCTTCTTTTGTTCAGTCACCTCACATAGCAGTAGAGCTTGTAATTCTTATTCCAACTTGAGATTTCTAATTTCTTCAACTTGTGCTCTATTCTTTTCCATGAGATCTACAATTACTGCATCAAATTCATAGGAGTTACTATCTGTAAATAACTTTGTGGTGTCAATCTCTTTGTATTGTGTGTCATTTTCTGCCATTGCAATTTCTTTCCTTCTCTTTAGTGAACTTCTCAAAGCACCTTTGGGTTCATTCAGTTGTTGTAGTATGAGATGTATCTCAATCTCTTGATTTTCAAAGGTCTTTCCCAACTTGTAAACTTCTATTTCAAGATCTTTTCTCCAATTTGTAAGGCTTCTCCTAATGAGAACTTAGCTCTGATACCAATTTTTGGAATACAAATGGGAAATATATACTTCTGAGAGGGGGGGTGAATAAGAAGTACTAGTCTTTAACAAATTAATTTTTTAACTTAAAACAATGCATGCATCAACATATTGAAATAACATGTAAAATAAATGCATCCACATAAACACTTGACACCAGATATGATTACCCAGAAACTCTCCAATGAGAAGGTAAAACTGGGGTGGGGATGACACCCATAATTCTTCACTACTACACCAATAAAGTGTCACCTATTAAGGTTTTGTAGTTTGACCATTTTTATGATTTGACTTATGAAAGGCCTGCCCTGTTAAAGGCTTACAAAGGATTGTTAGATCCTACCTTGTTAAAGGATTTTCACACCCTATTAGAAGTGTGCTTGGCTAAAGGACTTTAAAACACTCACTTGGAATGTCACCTTGTTAAAGAATTTTACAATGACTATTAAGTCAACCGTAGTCCAAACGATTTTTCCCTATTGGTACAATTATTAGAAAGTAACAGTAGAATGTTTGATCTGATAAACTTACAACTTTTGCCTTGCTAATTTGAGATTATAGTTCTTTCCATCTTGATCCTCTTGATCTATTATAACAATGTTGTATAGCTTCTCTTTTATCCTGCAAACTGATTCTGCAATTCTTTCACACATCTAAGTCACCTTGAATAAATTTTGATCAATTCACCCCTTTTACTTCCTTTAATTCTTTTCTCACATCACTTCCTCACATACACATGCATACATACTCTATTTAAATTATGGGGCTTCATCTCCCTTTAAAAAGACTTTGGTGACTTAGGGTTAGGTATGAATCTACGACTAAGATTCATTCATTTTCCCACTTAATTCCTTCCATTTTTTTGATTGGTTGCATGTTAATCACATAGAGAATCCAAATAGATTCAATCTTATCTTGAAAGCTTCTAGATCTATCCATAAGTTGGCTAAAAAATGGTTTAGATAGTTATTTGTGCCATCACAAACAACTAGGTCCATTCTATGTTACTTGGCACTTGATAATACTAATGCTTGACACTTACTACAATTCTGTCTTGCTTGGCACTTGAACTTGCTCAGCATCAACTATTCACTCGATACTTGAATTGTTCAACATATGAGTGACTCAACACTCATTGCAACTCAACATCTATACATATTATATTTGGCATGTGTTACTAGCTCGACATGAACTTAGTGAATATCTTAAGTGTGTTGACACTCAATTGTCAAAACCAAACTAAGATCAACAAGAAGAAATTAGAACTTATACACATTGTAAATTTGAGCCAATAGAAAAGAGTGACATATTAGGTGAATTTGACAAGATTTACAAACAAGACATGTTATTCAAGGAAGGTATGAATACCTAGGTCAAAATGATGTAGTAAAATATATGTTTTACCATGAATTTGACAACGAAGATTGGACAAAGATAATTCTAAGAAGAATTCATGATGGAAAGTTTTGGATAAGAAACCATTTAGTTGAGATTTTAGAAAACCTATTTCATTAGGTAACTAGTTTGAGTAATGAAGGTTCTATCACATTGAATGGGAAAAATGTTTAAAAGATTGTATTAAGAACACACAATCAACTTATAACAGAAGAGGCATAGTTTTAAGCAAGATAAAACAAGATAGTGTAAGGATTGTGAGTAAAAATATGGCCAAAAAGTTATGTTCAGGTTCTAGGGATGATGAACTAACTGTTGGATTTGTTCATGCAAAATACAAACTATGTGTTGAGAGAGCCAAAGTTACTTGCATGAGATTCTGAGGATTCATTTGATAGATAATTTGGAAAGAACAAGGAAGACAAGGAATCAACAGTTTAGATTCCAATCTTTGATCACTTATTTTTCCATCTATTGAAGAGGTTTCCATTCATGCCCCTTATTGATTAGAATAATAACAAATGCACCATGAAAAAAATCATAGATTTATATAGGAGGCATCCTATTGATAAGATTGAGAGTAGTGCAACACTCATTGCAAAAAAAATTCAAACAAAGATGAAACAAAGATTCAAAGTCCCACCCACTATTGTGATGAAGTATAGAGCTGAGATATGCTTTATGGTTTATATTGATTTGACTTACATAGAGGTAGACACACCTAGAGTTCTATATGTTGATCCTCTTGGCTATGAGGTAAAAGAAGAATCAATTTAAGGGTATGTACAATAAATTATAAATAAAATTTAGACCCTAACAATGTTAGAAAAATAGTCCACCAAGATAACTTAGGGGGGGCAAATCAATTATTTAATAATTAAAACATTTATCAACATTAGACAATCTTATCCATTCAACCAAAGTAAATAGCAAACATAAGAAGATGCACATAGACAATTACACTAGATATGTTGACTAGGGAAACCCTTGATCAAAGGGAAAACCCTGGTGGGAATGATGCCCACAAGATTATGTACTAATATAAATATTCCTTATTAGAGGATGAACCCTATTACGAGTCTATTACAACATTTAGTACATATGAGTCTCTGTTTGGAGACTTTGAATCCTTGTTAGAAGATTCCAACCCTATTAGGAGTTGTGCCAACCCTATTAGGAATTGTAGAAGATAGAAGGACTCACTGTCCAAACATCTTCAGGAGCAAGACTACTAAACTCGCTATCCAATTGATCTCTCAACTATTCCTTGTAGCATAATTGTATGTACTATAATTTGACTTCTTTCCTCTATCCTATCAACTAGACCAATCAATTTTAGACCTTGTAGACCATGTCACGAACCTCAAATCCAAGTATCTAGCTTTGGATCATACAATAAAACCTTGACAATAGTGTCTGTTCACCTTCTCTTTGCTTTACTTAACTTTACATTCCACTCTTTATGCTGCTTACAATCATTCAAAAATCTCATACATCCATCATACATGATAAAGGAAAATGTCCTTCCTTTATACCAAATTCATCAAATAATTCCTTGTCTCGGCTATTACACCTTCTTAATTAATTATTATAAGACCACATTAAGAACATGTTACACTTTGCGATAACATTAATCATCTGCCTTGTAGATTGAATATCTTTTTGTACATGTAACATTATGATGAGTGAGCTTAGCTACATCATCTCCAAAATGTTTTCTTCACATCTTTAACTTCAACTTCTGAGAATAAAAAATCTGCTAAGAGATATAACAAGTTTACTAGAACATACCTTTGTAAACTCTATCTCACAACAATCTTCACTAAAAATTGCATAACTTCTTCCAAACTTAATATCCTATGCTTCTAAGGTTGGCTACACATACTAGAAACATATTATAATCTCTCTTTAACCTCACTATTGAAAGTACTGAATGATTTGTGGCACCATCTTGATTTTTTCATTATTCTTCTGTCGGATACCATAGAAAACTACTATGTTGACATCAATGAAAAAATCAGTCATGAATGTAACATATCATCATGATAATAATCTAATAATGTTTCTACAATACTCCCCCATAGGAATATCATCAAAATTCATGCTTCCAACAATCTCCCCCTTTGGTATTGATGACAACATAGATGAAAAACATCTAGTTCCAAGAATATCAACTGCAAAAGACTATTAATCTTTCTTTTCAAATCCTCTTCATTAATCATTCTGCCCCATTGATATACCTCAATGTGATTTACATCAAAATATTTTTCCATGTTGTACTTCTCCAAACTATTTTTCATGCTAAACTTCTCCCCCATTGACATCAATGTCAAAGGTTTCAGCAACCATCAAAGTCTACAACAATTGTTTCTGACTAGCTCAAGTGTCCAAAGAAGCTCTTAAAACAACATACAACAAGAGTCCTAAATGACTTTGTCAAGAAATACTCCTTCATACAGGAAGAATCAATTTAGTCCAGACAAACAATAGTGCTCTATTACACTAGACTAATGCACTCTTTTATTGTTTACTCTAATGCAGGAAGGGGCATAACCCCTAGCATACCTTGCAAATACTCAAAAGTCTCTTTGGAAAGAGGCTTAGTGAAAATATATGCAATCTTCTCTTTAGTGCTTACATACTCCAATCTAATTTCCTTTTTTGCAACTTTTTCTCTCAACATGTGATACTTGATAGAAATGTGCATAGTCTTAGAATGCAACACTTGATTCTTAGACATACTTACTATGCTTGTGTTGTCACAATGTATGACAATAGGTTCACTAAATTCTATAATTATATCTTTCAACATTTTCTTCATCAAAAAAACTTGATTACAATTGTTTGTTGATGCAATATATTTGACTTCCACTGTATTTTGTGCGGTATAATCCTACTTCTTGCTTAGCCAAGAAACCAATCTTCCTCCAAGAAAGAAGGCTCCATCATTGGTGCTCTTTCTTCCATCCATACTATTTTCCCAATCAGCATCAATATAAGCATATAGAGTGAAATCATTAGATCTATCATATCATAATCCAAACTCTAGTGTTCCTTTCAGATATCTAAATATCCTTTTGACTATTGCATAATGTGCTTCTCTTGGGCCAACTTGAAATCGTGTAACAATTCCAACTACATTTTCTCTAATACCAATTGTTAGAAACAATACTCCACCAACAAAATTAATCAAGGTCAATAATTGTTTTAATTGGATAACTGATTCAACCCCCTCCCTAGTTATCTTGGTGGACTATTGTTTCTAACCCCAACATTCCCACTCAATCTTAGGATTGTAGTTTTCAAATTCATGAGGGGGTATGCCCACAAAGATATACTGATATATATATATATATATATATATATATATATATATATATATATATATATATATATATATATATATATATATTCCTTGTTAGAGGATGGACCATGTTAGGAGTCTATAAATGCATTTAGTACATAAGAGTCCCTATTAAGAGACTTTAAATCCTCGTTAGGAGATTCTAACCCTATTAGGAGTTGTAGAAAACAGAAGGAACCACTATCCAAATAGCTTTGGGGCAAAACCACTGAACTCACTGTCCAACTAATCACTCAACTATTCCTTGCAGAATAATTGTTTGTACTATTCTTTAACCTCTTTCCTCTATCCTGTTAACCATACCAATCACTGTCAGATGTTGTAGACCAGGTCACAAACCTCAGATCCAAATAACAACCTCAGATCTTAGAATAAAACCTTGGCAACAAAGTTTTCTCCAACTTTGCTCTGCTCTACTTATCTTCACATTCCACTCTTCGTGCTTCTTGCAATAATTCATACATTCATACATAAAAAATTAAAATTCCCTTCCTTTATACCAAATCCAAAAAACAATTCTCTGAGTTGGCTATTACACCTTCTCAATTTATTATTATAGGACCTCATTAAGAACACGTTACACTTATCAATAACATTAATCTTTCACCTTGGAACTTGAATAACTTTCTATACATACAATATTATGACAAGAAAGCTTAGCCACATCATCATAAACATGTCTTCTATGCACCTTTAACCTTTCTTCTTAGAATGACAATTCTACTAAGAGATATAACAAGTTTACCAAAACATACTTCTATAAACTCCATCTCAGAACAGTCTTCACCAAGACTTGCACAACTTCTTCTAGACTTAATGTCTTATGCTTTTGAGGTTAGCTACATATACTAGACACTTAGTAGTATATCCCTTTAAACTTTCTTACTGAAAATTCTCAATGATTTGTCTATATCAACTTGATTTTATTGTTGTTCTTCTGTCAGATACCACAGAAAATTGCTATGTTGACATCAATGACAAATATAGTCATGAATGTAACATATCATCATGATAATGATCTAATCATGTTTCTACAATACCCCCCCATAGAAGTGTCATAAATATTCATGCTTCCAACAATCTCCCCCTTTGGCATTGATGGCAACATAGATGAAAATCATCTAGTTCCAGGAATACTAACTGTAAAAGATTGTTATCCTTTCTTTTCAAATCCTCTTCATCAATCATTCTCCCCATTGATATGCCTCAATGTAATCTATATGAAACTATAATCTCTCTCTTCAATGTAATCTATGTCAAACTATTTTTCATGCTATAATCTTTCCCCCATTCACATCAATGTCAAAAAATTTAGTGACCATCAATCTTTGCAATAATTGTCTTTGAATTAATCAAGTGTCCAAAGACACTATTCAAAATAACATCCATAAAGAATCCTAGATTACTCTATCCATCACAGATACTCCCCCATATAGGAAGCATTAGCATTCAATCTAGACAAGCAATAGTGCTCTATATCACTGGACTAATGCACTCTTGTATCATCTACTCTGATGCAGATAGGGGCATAACCACTAGCATACCTCACAAATACTCAAAAGTCTCTTTGGGAAGAGGCTTGGTGAAAATATCTATAATCTACTCATTGGTTCTTACATATTCCAATATGATTTCCTTTTCTACAACTTTCTCTCTCAACATGTGATATTTGATAGAAATGTGCTTAGTCTTAGAATGCAATAGTGGATTCTTAGACATATTCATTATGCTTGTGTTATCACAATGTATGACAATAGGTTCACTAAACTCTATCCTTATATCCTTCAAAATTTGCTTCATTCAAACAACTTGATTACAATTTTTTGTTGCTACAACATATTTTACCTTTAATGTACTCTATTAGATATAGTCTTGCTTCTTGCATTACCAAGAAACTAATCTTCCTCTGCGAAAGAAAGCTCCACTAGTGGTGCTCTTTCTATCATCCATATTGCCTACCCAATTAACATTAATATAAGCATATAAAGTGAAATCAATAGATTTTTCATACCACAATCTGAACTCTAGTGTTCCTTTCAGATATCTAAATATCCTTTTAATTGCTACATAATGTTCTTCTCTTGATTCGCTTGAAATCTTGCAACAATTCCAACTGCATTTTCTATATACAACCTTGTGTGAGTCAAATATTGTGATCCTCCAATCAAAGATCTATACTTCTTCTTATCAATAGTAGGTGTTTCATCCTTTATAGATAGCTTGTGTCCAGTTACCATAGGTGTTCCAACTAGTTTACATGTTTCCAAACCAAACCTTTTCAATAGATATTTCAAATACTTAGTTTGAGAAATAAAGATTCCTTCTTTATTTTGCACAATCTATAATCCTAGGAAGTATTTCATCTCTCCTATCATGCTCATTTCAAATTCCTTCTTCATCTCTTCTCCAAACTTGTCACTTTCATCATCATTTCCTCCAAATATGATATCATTAACAGATATTACCAAAATTATCAATCCATCATCTATTTCTTTCTAGTATATATCATTATCTGCCAAACCTTTTCTAAATCCAAGTTTTGTCAATTGCTTGTCCAAGCTTGCATACCAAGCTCTGGATGCTTTCTTTTTAACCCATACAATGCTTTCTTCAGTCTACATACCATGTCCTTGTCATCTGTTAAAAGAAAACCTTTAGGTTGTTCTATGTATGCCTATTCTTCAAGTTCTCCATTCAGAAATGCTGACTTGACATCCATCTAATACACTTTGAATTTCTTATGTGTTGCATAGGCTAAGAATAACCTTACTTCTTCAATTCTTGCCACAAGAGCAAAGGTTTCATCATAGTCTATTCCTTCTTGTTGTGAGTAACCTTTACATACCAATCTTTCTTTGTTCCTTACAACTTCACCTTGTTCATTCATCTTTTTCTTGAATATCCATTTTGTTCCTATCACATTCTTGTCTTCTATTTTAGGGACTAATTCCCATGTCTAATTCTTCAATATCTGATCCAATTCTTCTTTCATAGCTTGCTTCTAATAGTCATCTTTACATGTCTCATCTACATTTTTTGGTTCTACTTGAGATATTAGACATTGTTCTTTATTAATTTTGCTTCTTGTCATCACACCTTTATCTCTCTTGCCGATGATATCCTCTCATGGATGATTCTTTTTCATATTCTTACCAGAAGTATGAGTTGTTATCTCAACTCTTAGCTTAGTTCTAGAACATGAACTTTGTTCCTACCTTTTCTCTCCTTCATTCTACAAATCATTGTTAGTCTCAAAGAATAGTTCACCATTTTGTCTAACAATTCTAGAATTATCCTCTTCTTCACAATCATCAATAATAGTTACCAAGGCTCTCTCTTCTAATACTTCCTCTTTCAATTCACTCTTATCATCATAATCATTCAAGAATCTTTTCATGCTTTAAATTCTTCATCTTCATTAAAAAGTGAACTCTTTCTAATTTCCCATACTCTCTTAGGGAATATAGATGAAAAATGACCAAAATCATTACATGTCCAACAAGAAAAAATTTCCATACCTTCTTTCTCTCTTTTCATAAGTAGATCAATACCTTCTTTGATCTTCATATCTTCTTTGGATCTAGATCTATCTTTACTTTTGCTTCTATCCAAAAACTTAATGCTCTAATCTCTACACAAATTTGATAACTTCTGTGTCAAAATTTTCTCTATCTAACTTAGGGCTATCTTCTCTTGCGATGATCTATGAAATTTTTTAAGCTTCATCTTCAAGGACCTGAAGCTCTAAGACCAATTAGGAGTCTATAAACACATTCAACTATAAGCTTTATATTCCTTGTTAAAGGATGGGCCCTGTTAGGAGTCTATAAACACATTCAGTACATAAGAGTCATTATTAGGAGACTTTAAATCTTTGTTCAGACAATCCAACTATATTAGGAGTTGTAGAAGGTAGAAGGACCCACTTTCCAAACAACTTCTAGGGCAAGACCACTGAACTCACTGTCCAACTAATCTCTCAACTATTCCTTTCAGAATAATTGTTTGTACTATGCTTTAACCTCTTTCTTCTACCCTATCAATTAGAGCAAATACTACCAAACCTTGTAGACTAGGTCATGAACCTTGTATCCAATTAATAAACCTCAAATCTCATAATAAAACCTCAGAAATAAAATTTTCTCCAACTTCATTCTGCTCTACTTATATTTGCATTCTTCTCTTCAAGATTCTTGCAATGTTCATACATTCATACATAACAAAGGAAAATGTCCTTCCTTTGTACCGAATCCATAAAATAATTCCCTATGTTAGCTATTATACCTTTTCACTTTATTATTATAAGACCTCATTAAGAACATGTTACACTTAGCGATAAAATTAATCTTTTTCATTGTAACTTGAATAACATTCCATACATGTAATATTATGATAGGTGAGCTTATCCATGTCATCATCAACATGTCTTCTACACACCTTTATCCTTGCTTCTTAGAATAAAAATTCTACTAAGAGATATAACAACTTTATTAGAACATGCTTCTGTAAACTCTATCTCAGAATAGTCTTCACCAAGACTTAGCATAACTTCTTCCAAACTTAATGTCTTATGCTTCCAAGGTTATTTACATATACTAGAAACTTAGTAGTATCTCCCTTTAACGTCACTTAGTGAAAATGCTCAACAAACTATCTGTACCAACTTGATCTTTATCATTGTTCTTCTGTTAGAAACAACATAAAACTACTCTATTGACATGAATGACAAACATAGTCATGAATGTAACATATCATCATGATAATTATCTAATCATGTTTCTACAATAATCCCCCATAGAATCATCATCAACATTCATGCTTCCAACATTTGGTTCTTGTCCATAGACGAGTAAATATGAGATGTCCCCAAAGCATTTTTAATCCTAACAATGTCTATCCATCATACATATTTTAGTTGAGTGTGCCAATCTTTTGGGTTTTCCTATAACAATTTATTTATCATTGTGACCAAGTTCTTATTGGTGGACTCAACCACATGATTCCCTTGGGGATAGTTATTAGATGAGAACTTGATTATGATCCGATTGTCTAATGCCCATTAAATAAGGAAGATTGATGAAAAATATGACCCATTATTGCATACAAGGAAGAATGGCATACCAAACCTTGTGACAATGTGTTCTTCTAAGAAATTAGTAACCACTCTTGTTGTGAAATTTCAAAAAGTTTTAGCTTCTATCCAGCATGTGCAATATGTGTAGCTGTGAGGATGAACATATGTTCTGTAGATGATGGTAGGTTTATTGGTCCTATAAATTCCAGCCTCCACTTGGCAAAAGGGTGTATCTCAAGCACTATTTGCAGTGGCATAGCTAAATATCTCTCTCTATTGGCACATGTTGGTAAAATGTTGCAAGAATGTACATGTTCAAATACATATCCTTGATGATGGTAGGAAAAAAGTAACCTGGTCTCAAAATCATGTGAGTTGTAACCTATGTTGATCTATGTCCTATACCATACTTATCATGAAACTATTCCAAAACTTCTTTCACTTCTTCACATCCCTAACACTTTAAATAAATTCCCTCATAATTCCTTTTGTAAAGTTTTTGTAATAACCCCAATGGATTATTGGCTCTTTTAGCACCAAAACTCAATACTTCAAGGGTTCAGTAATTTTGTCAAATAGTTATCAACAAACTGAGTCCTTACTGAACTAAAACACTAAGTAACTATACTGAAAAGTGATCAAAGTACTTGACATGAAACAAGACCAATCCTTATGCAATAGTTAATGACAGAATTCAGAAAGTGATTCAGTTGCAAGTAATATGGTCATAGCAACCTTGTTTATATTAACAATCAAATAGAAGAATTACTGGATTTGAAGAATTACAACTGAGTAATGAAAGGGACCTGATAATAATGCAGAGATTGATCCAAAACCGTCTACTTTTACAGACTGGATGTGGTTCTGACTCTCAATCTACCTTAGGAAGCTAAGCTTGGTCGGAGTTCTTTCCAACTATTCGAACGCTCTACCGCTTGATGCCTGTAATGTGATTGGAATCCGACCATGAATATCTAGAACCGAATTGCTATTTGCTAAGGTACCCATGCTATGGGTATGTGAGTCTGCAGGGTGTAATGCTCATTATTTATGGCTCTTCTGCATATGCTCCTGTTAATGCTTGAAAAATGATTCTTTGAGTTCTAATGGTATTGCAGAATCAAATTGGTATGTTCAATATTGTTGATGATGATCATTGTAAAGCTCCGATGTGTTCACCCTTCAAATGGATATTTCCATGTTCTTCTATGATCGACACAGTCTCATTACTGGTATTGCAAATATCCACTAGACAATCAACAATGCATCCGTTATGCAATATTGACCTATGTCATGATTATCCCTAATGCCAAGGATGTTTGTCACTATGTGTGCTGAACAAGAGATAATGAGAATGCCAATGATATGAAGGTCGCTACTCTGTGATGATAGTGTCTTTTTTATGTACATCACTGGTTGTAAGACGTATATCATTGTGTGCATGTCAAGTTAATGGAAGTTGCTTCTCTGTGTGGGAATTCGTAATGACGGCATCTCTGTTATGTATTCCACAGTGATTGCGGCAGATATGAAATGAAGGGCTCTATGTTGGATCACGGCAACGTTGCTAGATGGAAAAGATAATTCTGGAAATTTTCTCTTCTGCCTTGGTTGATTCTCACTACTGGCATCTATATAAAATGCGGAAGATGTCCCTTACTCTTCTAAAACTGCAATTGAACTCCTTCTGAAACTTATCCCAATACCAAACTCCTCCATTCTACCCTCAATCCTGATTATCTGAATCAAATCCTTCAAGGGATAACGATTCAAAACCACAAATTGGCCTTAAGCCACAAATAATCATCCTGATGAAATGACTGAATGTCACCTCCAATCTACAATAATTAGGATGATATTTCACACCCTCAAAATTGTGTACCGATTGAGAGTTATCGTTCTCAATGGCCAACTGTGGCAATTGCAGAAACCCTAGGTTCCACAATGCACCTGTGATTGAATCACAATCTGAAACAAGAGAGATAAACAACTTGCTTTTCGAATGGAGCCCTGGGGTGCCTATTTATTCTTTTCTCTCCACCTTCTAGAACATTTTTTTGATTTTATCTATTAAGTGACTTTATTAAATATTTTTATAATCCAAGTCACTTTATTAAATTAATTAAATATAAAGTTATCTTTTAATATTTATTTATTTGATAACTTTATAAATAATTAACTTAATATCACTTATTTATTTAATTAAAATAATTAATTTAGTTGTCCTTATAAAATATTCATTATTTTGGACAACCAGATTAATTAAATTAATTAAATCAAACTGTCACCAAAAATGGGGACATGACAGTCCGTCCTTCCTGAAATTGCTTGTCCCCAAGCAATGGCTGAACCATAAACCAATCAGTATGTCTGGATCCCAGATGTAAATCTGTATATCATCCCAATCCTCATCATACTCCCATGGAGAAATCATCAATACCAATAGCTGAGAAATTGTACTCAATATCAAAACAACTAACAACTCTAATGAAATCATCTGAAAACCAACTGTAGATGACGGTGGAAGAAACCTTTCTGTAGAACTCAAGCTAACTAAAACATCGACTCTATCAAGACTCAAGTCCCTATCTAATTGACACCTACACCCAGCTACACTATGGATCTGACAACAACAATAGGTACCTGAGTCACTGCCATCAAAACCAATCTCTGATAAACTGCTTCGGGTGTGACGATACTGTAGGTTGTGCAGCTTGCAACTACTAATTCCCTTTTCAAAAGATGGTGCCAATCCATCCCATAATGGATGGTCAAAAACTGGAGCTGATCTACACCTACATGAAATCAAATCTTCTATCTCTAGGTCAAAAGAAAAATGATGAGCGTACCCCACCGTATAATGCCGATAAGAACCCCCAAACTCTGCTGCTAGCTCATCATCGCTGAATGAAAAATCAATAGATGGCTCCAATCTCAAACTCCAAGTAGCTGTAGGCTGATTAGGATCCCCAAAAAACCTCTCCTCAAGATCCCTGTGAGGTAGCATAGTAGAAAGAGCCCCCATAATCTTCTCAACCAATCTGCAAATAACACTAGTATCTTGGATGAGAACACCTTCTGTCACTCTATGCGAATCTCGATGAATACGTGCACTATCTAGCAAATATTCCATGAATGGTTCAGTGTAGTAAAAATTATACGAGGAAGCATCAATATACTTCCCTGCACACCACAACTGATCCTCCTGTAAAGATGGCACGTCCAACTGTACCACACTGTCATCTGTCTGAGAAGAATCAATCTGGAGACTCGATCCTATTAATATCTCAAACTCATTAGGACCAGCTACTACCAAATCCTGAATATGTGTGTCAGCCTCAACAATATGCTCCTCAGCAGCAACTGCAGAAGTGTACCTACCACCATCTACCTCAATAGACAAATGAACTGGGTCTAGGGTTGGTTTTGATCGTAAATGCTCCAACTCCATGGTCACCCCCTTTAGTCGAGACTGCATCTTCTGTAGATCTCACTGTGTGTCCTCTAAAGCCTCAGTAGTCACTATGAGCTCCTGGGAAAGCTCACTCACCTCCTCTTCGTGATCCAAGAGAGCCTCATAGGCTGTACTTCCCCACTTAACCAAGTGATCACGATCGGCTACCAATCGTAAATAATCCTACTTCAAAATTCAGATAGCTTCACACAAGGCATGAATCTCTACCAAAGAAAAGTAACCACCACTGGACTCATCTGTCATAGAAGTACCCCAACCAGTAATGGCCAACAATTGATGAGCAGTATCAAAATGCTCACAAGCGATAGCAATGTCTCGCTCACTAACTTTCAACTGGCTAGTCACATGATGGCTCTAGCTGAACTGTCTCCTACAAGCCTCTTCTAGTGCTTTGTCTATAGGGGTATCCTCTAGGTTACTGATTTCTAGAATATTATCATCCATATCTCGCGAATCATCTCCAAGGTCCATATCAACATCCAGAGTGTCAGAATCTGTAGTATTGCTCTCTAATTCCTCTGTGCCCAAAGAATTTGTCAAAGAAGCTATATCTTCAAAACTATCCATTTCATCCTCCTGGATGTCATCAAGGCCAAAATGATCCTAGGACTCATCCGTACACACTGCCAAATATGAAAAATCTTCAACACCTTCTAGCAAGAACGGTCGTCTGGATATATGAACCAAGCCCAACACTAGTGTATAAAAACCAATACCAACATCGGACAAGTTGTTGGCACAAGGGAAGACAACACCGTGTATTATGCTAATCAAATCCATGATAGCACTCAAACAGTCATTGCTACCATTAAGTGTTAAAGACCTCCAGTTAACTGAATCCCAAATGCTGCTGAAATGTTCTCGAGTCCATATCCATAAACAAGGAACAACTGGTAACTCAAGAAAACTCCTTACCTGAGTAATGTGACCAACTAATTCCACAAACCTGTCTGCCCTTGCCCTTATATCCTGGATGTGAAAGCAAGATGAATGTGTAACATTATTAGCAACCTCATATGATCTGTCTTCTGCCAAAAATTGAGTGCAAGATGAACTTAAGCTCAGCTCCATGTCGTGTTCATACCCACGTTTCTTCCCATCTTGTAATGCCAAGGGAATATTTACCTGAGAAACTTGAGTATCTTCAAGCTTGCAAGAAAACTTGTCAATTCCCTCCTTCCTTCTCAAGGCATCAGAGTAGTCTCTGACAAGTCTAAGAAGATGGTCACGATCTGATAGAAGATGTAAATAGCTCAACTTCATCGTTCCCATTCCTTCTCTAATCGTCTATAAGTCAACACAAGAGGACTTGGCCTGAACTTCCTTATGTCTATCCTATAACTGAATTATTCGAATGTGATCTTCTAACATGTCCCGCATCTTGTCATGATGAGATAATGAAGTCACAACACTATCTTCGCTCACCTTCAGCTAGCTGGACCAATCATGTGAAGTACTACCAGTTTCATCCTCATGTGACGAAGCATCTAACTGAGCCTGGTACTCTCTCTCAGCAAAATCATGAATACTCAATGTCTGCTCAACTCTACCAGGTATCTCACCATCAACATCCTTATCATCATCTGAACTCACTTTACTGTAATCATTGCCTGTTGGAACCAAACCACCCTGAGTACCTGAGACATCGCCCTTGGGAAACCTGTATACAACTGTCTCAACTTGAGTATCAAGTTGGGAGTTACTATCAATCTCAATAATATCCATTCCCACTACCTCCTGAAGTATTGTGTGCCCAACATCTTCCTCCAAACTAGTTTGATTTTTGTTCTCCCTAGATTCAGCTATATGCTGGTCATCAACTGCTGCAAACTCCTTGAAAAGGTTTCTTGATACCTCACTTGGAGAGATCCCTTGTTCCTTTTTTCCTTTTCTCTGGTGGCTATTCCTCATATGTTCTCTCCTTTAGTTTAGATATCGACCAAAGTTCAATAGTTTACGCACATGCAGGGGTAATGCCTACCATTCTGCAGTAGTAGCTCTAAGATCATCCGACAAATCATCTTCTCCTATCTCCTGAGCCTCTTCCCTTAGGGAAGTGGGGCGAGTAGGCCTATTCGATGTCCATGATCTACGCCCCTGTGAGCCTATCACACTTCTAATTTCATGATCCGGTGTACCTATACCTTGAGAAACTCTCTCCATTAAGGTAGTCAAAGCCTGTAGTGACTGAGCTATTTCTTGTTGTCCGGTAGTCATGCTTCTATAAAATTCTCTGGTTGCATCAACTCTGGAGAATCTCGAAGGACTCTGTGGCTGTCTTTCACTCATATCTCTGCCCTCAAGTGTTGTTCTCCTGAAAATAATATTTGAATATGGTTGCATTAAATATTTTCTACCCAACAGGATGGCAAGAATGCGGCTATGATGCCACTGTAATAACCCCAATGAATTATTGGCTCTTTTAGCACCAAAACTCAATACTTCAAGGGTTCAGTAATTTTGTCAAACAGTTATCCAACAAACTGAGTCCTTACTGAACTGAAACACTAAGTAACTGTACTGGAAAGTGATCAAAGTACTTGACATGAAACAAGACCAATCCTTATGCAATAGTTAATGATAGAATTCAGAAAGTGATTCAGTTGCAAGTAATATGATCATAGCAACCTTGTTTATATTAACAATCAAATAGAAGAATTATTGAATTTGAAGAATTACAACTGAGTAATGAAAGGGACTTGATAATTGGATAATGTAGAGATTGATCCAAAACTATCTACTTTTACAGACTGGATGTGGTTTCGACTCTCAATCTGCCTTAGGAAGCTAAGCTTGGTCGGAGTTCTTTCCAACTATTCGAACGCTCTATCGCTTGATGCCTGTGATGTGATTGGAACCTGACCATGAATATCTAGAACCAAATTGCTATTTGCTAAGGTACCCGTGTTGTGGGTATGTGAGTCCACAGGGTGTAATGCTTGTTATTTATGGCTCTTCTACATATGCTCCTATTAATGCTTGAAAAATGATTCTTTGAGTTCTAATGGTATTGCAGAATCAAATTGGTATGTTCAATATTGCTGATGATGATCATTGTAAAGCTCCGATGTGTTCACCCTTCAAATGGATATTTCCATGTTCTTCTATGATCGATGCAGTCTCATTACTGGTATTGTAGATATCCACTAGACAATCAAAAATGCATCCGTTATGCAATATTGACCTATGCCATGATTATCCCTAATGCCAAGGATGTTTGTCACTATGTGTGCTGAACAAGAGATAATGAGAATGCCAATGATATGAAGGTCGCTACTCTATGATGATAGTGTCTTTTTTATGTACATCACTAGTTGTAAGACGTATATCGCTGTGTGCATGTCGAGTTAATGGAAGTTGCTTCTCTATGTGGGAATTCGTAATGACGGCATCTCTGTTATGTATTCCATAGTGATTGTGGCAGATATAAAATGAAGGGCTCTATGTTGGATCACGGCAACGCTACTAGATGGAAAAGATAATTTTGGAAATTTGCTCTTCTTCCTTGGATGATTCTCACTACTGGCGTCTATATAAAATGTGAAAGATGTCCCTTACTCTTCTAAAACTACAATTGAACTCCTTCTGAAACTTATCCCAATACCAAACTCCTCCATTCTGCCCTCAATCCTGATTATCTGAATCGAATCCTTCAAGGGATAACGATGCAAAACCACAAATTGGCCTTAAGCCACAAATAATCATCCTGATGAAATGACTGAATGTCACCTCCAATCTGTAATAATTTGGATGATATTTCACACCCTCAAAATTGTGTACTGATTAAGAGTTATCGTTCTCAATGGCCAACTGTGACAATTGCAGAAACCCAAGGTTCCACAATGCACCTGTGATTGAATCACAATTTGAAACAAGAGAGATAAACAACTTGCTTTTTGAATGGAGCCGCGGGGTGGCTATTTATTCTTTTCTCTCCACCTTCTAGAACATTTTTTGATTTTATCTATTAAGTGACTTTATTAAATATTTTTATAATCCAAGTCACTTTATTAAATTAATTAAATATAAAGTTATCTTTTAATATTTATTTATTTGATAACTTTATAAATAATTAACTTAATATCACTTATTTATTTAATTAAAATAATTAATTTAGTTGTCCTTATAAAATATTCATTATTTTGGACAACCAGATTAATTAAATTAATTAAATCCAACTGTCACCAAAAATGGGGACATGACAGTTTTCTATCTTGATGCATATAGGATTCACAATTCATCTTCAGTCCTCTGCATTGGGAATTATTCATCCAGTTAGGGCATTGATTTCAAAACCTATAGGTCTTTATCCTAGGTATGTACCTCATCCATTAACCAAAATCTTGGTTCATAATGGATACCAGTTCTTCTACACTTGACTGAATGTGGTGCAATAGGTTCAAGTTACCCTATATAAACTGCACACCTTTCTCTTCAAATATGTCATGCCATTGTTGACATGCCTCCAAAAATGGGTCCAATTATACTATTCACATCCCTTTCCTCTCTAATGTCATAATAAGAGTAATCTCTAGATTATTTGGATTTATAGGACCTACAATTTCATGTAGATAGCCTCTTAATATCTCATTTTTCTTCCTAAGTGCTATCAACTTGGACTCATTCTAATCCATATGTCTAAACACCTCCTTCACACCCATACTGATCATTATTTTTGATGTGTCTACTGTGGGCCTTCCCAAAATGATCTCCTTGATTTGGTAATATTTAGAAGTTAGTTCCTTGGTGTTATCATGTGGAGGAAGAATGGCTATATGTGCAAGTAAGTCATGATCTTGGTTCTTCATTATGAAGGCCAATGTTCATGCATCACCTATAGGTGGCTTAGGCTTCTTGGTTTTTTTTTTACTAATTCCATCATTCCCTCCTCAATTGTTAGGTTTGGCTTTCTGTTCTAGAGGAACATAACTTCTCTCTTCAACCATGTTGGTGTGGCACCCATGGGAGACATGTATTTTGTTGAAGAAGTTATTTCTACTACAAGCCCCTTCCCCTTATCAGTCCTCTCTAGATTCTTTTCTCATTGAGAAAGATCTATAGTTGGAGTCTCTGTATTTGTTGGGATAAGGTCCTAGCCCCTATATCATGAGCAGTTTGTTGAGGCTCTTTAGGTATTTTCCCTTCCTTAGATACTTCATTGGCATGTAGTTGTTTGGGATCCATTTCCTTTGTCACATATTCTTCTATTTCTGTGGCCTGAGGAAGTGGAGTTATTGAGCCTTTATCCAAAAATGTTAACTCCTTAGATGGTGGTGGTCAGATGCTCATATTTCCTTGAGGTAGAGGCCAAAATTGATTCTTGTCCTCTCCTAAGGATTCACTCATTGGAGTATCTCTTATCTTATCTCCCACCATATCGGTGCCTTTTGGAATGAATTCAAAATCAGAGAGGTTGAATACATTAGTTTTTTGACCCTCCATGTTGGAT
This sequence comes from Cupressus sempervirens, assembly GCA_028749045.1. Classification (NCBI taxonomy): domain Eukaryota; kingdom Viridiplantae; phylum Streptophyta; class Pinopsida; order Cupressales; family Cupressaceae; genus Cupressus; species Cupressus sempervirens. The sequence goes on along the minus strand of CM053792.1, from coordinate 374,271,789 downwards.
ATCCGTTGTTGTTTCTCATCTTCTGATGTAGATACATGAATAGGTTCTTTTGGAGTAGATGGAGGTGTCATTATTGTAATTCTTCTTCTCTCCTCCTCTATTGCCTTTTTTGAGTGGGTCATTTGGCTCAAAGGGACATATTCAATCTACTCCCCTCCTCCTCCTACCTCTACTTCTAAAATGATTTTAGGCACTTGTGGGGGTGGAGTGTTATTCTTAAATCTTCTCCTTTGTGTTCCTACCATAGTTGATTTGATCATTTCCCTTTTTGAAACTGAGGGGAAGGCTTCCTCATGTTATGTAGCCAGTGGTGGTACCCTCTACTCCTCTATTTGTCCTTCCTCTACCTATTTTTCCTATACATGTTCTCCTTTTGGAGGTGCTTATGGATCTTACTCATACTCTTGAATAGGCTCTTGTACTTCAAGCTCAGCTTGTGGCTCTACTTGTTCAAGTTGAGGTGCTTGTGTCTGAGCCATTTTCTTCTTTTCCTTTATAGGTACTCTTTTCCTTTTATTTGTACTCTTATTATCCTTGAAGTACTCACCCTCCCTCTCATGTTGGTGTACCATTTCCATCCTTATTAAGGATTGAGAAAGGAATTTTGGCACCAGCACTAATGAATCATTTCCTTTGATTGGTTATGCAATGGCTTGTAGGGGAATAGCCTGAGGAAATGGATCCAATCTAAAAGGTTTATTGATTCATTCCTTTGTCAATTGGACTATATGCCTTTCCTAGTAATTGATATTTTCATTCTCCTCTCTCCCTATTTTTGCATTCATTAAAGGTCGATCATAGATATTGTCCCTATTGTATAAAGGATCTAAGATATCTTCAGAAAAATTTTCCACTATCTTTAGAAGGTTCTTTATTTTCAACACCTTTTCTACTAGGCATTGATTTATCCTAAAATAATCTCTTATCTAGATATTAAGTCATCTATTGCATTCATCCAATGGTTTTCTAATGCATCCTCATGTACAAATTTTTTCCCTGCTAGATGTTGTACCATCCCAATGTTGTCAAAGTGGGGGTGAGGGGAGTTGTACTCTTCCAAGAGATATTGATCCCATTCAGAATCAAAAGTGAAAATGTCTTACTTTTGCTTCACCTCAAAAGTGTCAATTATAATGGGATGTATCCATGTCTTCTTATGTTGTCTCCTCATGTTTTGGTATGCACAAGTGAGCTAGCGTGCAATCTCCAAAAGCATGAGCCTATCCAATAGATATCCTAGGAGCTTCTTCAGATTTTCTAGAGTACTAGCTACCCTAAGATAACTGAATATCTTAAATTGAATCTAGTAAGCACCAACCTCTATAATCCTAGCCACATCTTCTACTGACACCTTTTTGCATAATCACCTTCTACAAATATGATTATTATGAATAAAAAGTCATCATTCACCACCTTGTATTCCACACTCTAGCCTAAAATTTTATTTTTCTCCAATTATAGATACACCACATAGGGCCAAGCATTAGCATCCTACATGCTCCCTTTCCTATAGAGGCTTGGGTAATCTATGTTTCTTTCTGCCAATAACTACACCATATATGATGTCATATATAACATTGGATTGGCTTTCATGTATGAGTTTTTCATGCAAATTATCACCAAGAATAGTAGCCCAATCAACTGGCATCTTTGTCGCCATGATGGTTTCAATAAAGTGGACCATCTAGATGTGAAGGTGTCCTACTACATGAAGTCCCATGACTCTTCTCAAAAGTACAATTGCATATCCAATGTCATCCTTCATATAACCCCTGGTCATGTCCACTTTGTCAACTTTGAGGCCTATTAGTGTCCTGTCTATCAGGAAGGAGGATTGAATTATTTCTCTAGCTTCATTTTCATTCTCTTGATACCATCTATCTGATCTATCATAAGTTATCTTCAAGTTTTGGTCAGCTTTGGGAAGATGGAATGCCTTCTTAATGTTACTAGGTCAAAGGTCCAGGACTATCTCTCCTATGACACTCTTGATGACCTTCTCTTCAGTCACATATTTTTATACAAGAGTCATTATAAGTTCTAAAAATTAAAAGGATATTGGATGTGATGTCACATTAAAAAGGCTAGATTGAATAAGTGTTGACACCATTGCAGATCATTCTTTTGGCTTCTTACAAATTGCAAGGAAGGCATTCCAGTCTATATGCACAAGTTTTGTGTCTCTAATCTTAACATGTCCATCTTGAAAATAAGATTTCCTTGGCACACCTTGGTACTTGAATACTATGGGTATTGGAGCTCTCTTTCCTTCCATTGAAGAGGATGATGATGCCATTTTATCTACACAAGAAAGGCACCATTAGTTTGGAAAGCTAAAATTTAACCTAGAACAAGCCCTAATTTACTCCAACACTAATCAAAATCAATCAAAATGCAATCCAAAATAGCTAAATCCCCCCCAAATACCCTGTTGTGCAGTTCAATGCACCTAGCACACCCTTGAAGGTGTGCTAGTGTACTAATTGGGCCCCTATTTGGCCTTTTGTGCATAGTTGTGCACCTGCGCACCCTGATGATGTGTGCACATGTGCAACTTGGGGGGGGGGGGGGGGGGAGGCACTTAGGTTTTGTTTTCATTTTGGTTAGATTTTGTGTTTAATCTTTGTGAAGGAAGGTGCACACCTATGCCAGGGATTTTTTAGTGGCGATTAGTCGCCAAATGGCGAATATGTCTCGATCGGGCTATAGAAATTGGCAAAAAAACACCATATACTAGTTGACCGGTTCGCCCAGATTTTATAAAATACTCATATAGTGGTTGAAATGTTTGCCACTATTATTACATAATTTTAGTTTGGTAGTCGAGTTCTTCACCCATATTTCTCTTTAATGTTTACTCTTATTCGCCACGGAATTAATTGAGTGTCTCTTTCGACGATCATCATTCACCAAATTCCCATTTTCCTATGTGAAATTTTTATTTGTCCTAGGACCCAATTCTCCATGCATCACACACAATGCGGTCCCAAATTCCTGCCATATTCGCCTACTCGATTACTTGAAATTACGCGAGCTTCGCCAAATATTAGTTCTTATCATATGTAACGGTTGGCCCATTCACCAAAATGAAAATGGTTTATTTGTAGTTGTCTATTTAAGACATGAGTTTCATTATTGAAACATGCCGAAAGGAACCTTCTTCATAGTATTGCGATCAGTAGAGAACCGAAATGACTACGACTATGAGTCCATAGTATTTAATTGCAGTCTTTATTTGATGGAGATGTCACAGTCAAATTTAAATAGGAATAGGAGTAGGACTAATGAAGGTGGAGATGTCCAAGAGAGGCCAACGAAATGCAAAAATATATCTTCATACTTTGGCGAGGGTAGACGCAACAGTGTTGGTCAAAGTAAGGAAGGTACATCATCAGACAAGCTTGTACAATCTCAACCTACACAGAAGTCCATTCAACAAATTGGGGAGCCTAATAAATCTGGTGACAGAGTTGCAGAACCTGATATCTCTAATGAAGATGACCTTGAAGAAGAATATCTAATAAATAACCAGTACCAGGATGAATCAATCAACTTCAGTGATGATGATGGTGCAATTAACAGTAACAGTGACACTAAAGGGAGAGGAAAATCGAAAGAAAAAATTGATCGTCAGTGGGAGATGGCTAGGAGATTTAAATTTGATTGGGCAGTAAAGTATCCATTCATTGAGCCTGTGGACAATCCAATTGTAGGTGAGCCACCAGTAGAATGCAAATGTGCAATTTGTAGTTGGAAGTATAAAAGGAAAAGTGGTTGCAACTTAAACTAGACACCATAGAGAAACATGTTGGTAAGATTTACGAAACCTCAACTGTAGATGGTAAGGAAATAAAAGTGGTAAGATATAAAACAAAGGAGCAATGTCAACATAAAAGGAATGCTGAAGAATATTATATGTTTCAAAAATTTCAGACGAAGCTTGGTGAAGTTCAAGGTTCTATTAATGCTATTTTTGCAAAAGCAAGTGAATTAGAAGAACGTGGAAAAGTTGTTCAATTAAGTAATGTTTTCTATATTTTGAGTAGAGGGCGTCCAATGATAGACTATCCAGAAATGAGTGGTTTTTTACACTTTCTAAAAGTTCCTAACTATCCTGTCAGTCATTGGTCGATAGAGAGTGGATGGGAATGGGCAAGTTGTATTGAACAGGTTGAAATAGAGGATGTACGAAGAAAAATAAAAGAGTCAAGCTTTATTGCATTGTTCTTAGACAAAGTTACGGCAATAGATAATACGTCATGGGTATGCATGCATGTTTATACTATATAGAATAATGTCTGCCAACCACATCTACTATTTTTTGCTAAATTGAGAGACAATGCGACAACAGAAACTTTATTTCAGTTAGTAAAGAGCAATTTAATTGAATATGGAGCTATGGATGAATTGACAATAACGAAGAAGTTGGTTTGTGTTCTAGCGGATGGAGCTTCAGTAATGCAAGGTCAAAGGAATGGTCTTTGCACAAAGATGCAGGCTTCTTGTTCACCATATGTTGTTGCCATTCACTGTATGGGCCATAGGATGAATCTTGCTTTTAGAGTTGTGAAGAAGTTTCCTTCAGTAAACAAGGTTGAAGATTTAATAAGAGAGTTGTATGCATATTTTTGTTGAAGTCCCAAGCGTTTTAGGGAATTTCAACACTTTGCTGATGGAATTACCGATGGAAACAAGCTTCTAAAAGATGTTGATACCAGATGGATCTCTTTGGATGGACCGGTGCATCGAGTATTTTTCGAATATCAATCTTTGATTGGACTGATGTACGAAAATTGGGACAATGCAGAAAATTAGAGATGTGGCGACCTGCTTCAAAGGTTAAGCAATATAGAGACACTTTTGACTTTCGCATCTCTTCTTCCCATGCTAGAAGAAATGAGGTTAATTATGAAAAAAGCCCAGCAAAGAGCCATGTATATTGCAAAATATGCTCAGTTGCGTAAAATGTCATGCCGAGCCCTTGATAGCCTCTATCGTACTGACCTAAATTTATCTGATGATAGATTTAATCACTGGCAAAAACTAATAGATTTGGACGATCCTGATAACTATTTAAAGATTGTTGAAAATAGAAATTTATGTGTTTGTGTAAGGGGATTTCAGATACCAATGTACTACAGTGCCCCAAAGAAGCGAGCTACAAGAGTTACAAGGGAAGAGTTTACCAAGATTGTCGAGTCTATAGCATCTACTGCAAGGTACATAGCCTATAGAGTTTCCTCTAAAATAATATCACGATTCCCATATGATCAACTACTTGAGGCCATGGCAATTGTGTTTCCTCAATATTGGTCCTTCAACAATAAGGAAGATTATCGTAGAAGGCTGTTGATTTTGATAAAGGAATTTTGCATATCTATAGAATTCAATGGAGTGACTATCAATGGAATATTAGATGAGGGTCTTCTTAGACAGCAATCAAGCACCTTTGCAAGGACCATGAAGCATCAATATCAATTAATGCGTAACCCACATGAAGAGGGCTCGGCAACAAGGCTTTGGACAGAACTAAAACAGAGCACATTGTTGCATGAAGAAATTTTAGAGTACTTCAAGCTTGTTGATCTATGTCAAACCATGATATTGGGTTCAGTGGAGGATGAGAGATTTTTCAGTGCTTTGGGCTTCCTAAAATCAAAGCTAAGAAACAAACTAGACAAGAATTTGGAATCATGCTTGAGGGTATGCACATCTAGGTATAATGTCAATACTTTTCCTTTTCAAAAAGAAATGGAAATTTGGAAGAAAAGATGCAAAAGAAGAAGGGTGGGACTGGGCAACACCATTAACCAATCTCCTACAGCAACTCCAAGTGGGACAAGTACAGTTGGCAATGGCACTGGCCATGGGATTGGGAGTCCGAGTCATAGAAGTGGAGGTCAGAGTGAACTTGAAGTTGAAGAAGACACAAATGAAAATGAAGAGAACAATGAAGCAACTGGACTACTAGAACTATATGATGATGACGACATAGAGATGAATTGGAAAATTTAGGAAATTTTTGCTAAATTAGCAGTGGCAACCAATAGGTATTTTTTGAACTTATTAACTACTATATGATATCCTATCATTCAATGTTCATTTTAGAAAAGCAAGAAATTAGAATGTATTATGTTTCATCATTAAAATTTGAGAACAAAGAGTATTATTACTGTAGAGTGTAGTTTATATCATGTCATCAATGATCATTCATATTTGAATTTGAAATTCCTGAATGAAATTTTGTTTTCTATTTTATTCATTTATTCAACATACATTGAATTGGAAAACATGAAAATTAGATAGAATCATAGATTCAATTCCACAATTAATAATTATTAATGGTTTTCATTTGCAATATTCAGCTAATATGGTACAATTCTTGTAAGCCAATGACCCTGAATTCCCTTTTATAGAAAAAAGGGAGCAACAATAGCTTCAGGTCAATTTTCCTAATGTGAAGTCTCAAAATCTAAATCAGTAAGACATCTACAAGTCTAAAACATCTCTACAACTTTAGTTGTACATTTCTGCATTTGACAGGCCGATTTAGTAAATTAGCAATTTTAGCATAGGCAATAGCATCTGCAAGACTGCAACATTGATCCTGTTCAAAAAACAAAGTTCAAACTTGTTACTTTAAACTCAATTCTAGAGTCTAGACTATAGTATGTAGGATAATATGAAAGATATTCATATATAGTAAAGATATAGAGATGATTGAAACTGGAAGTACTTTCACATACAGACTATAAGTTTCTGTAGTATGCTCCATTCTTCTTCGGTTGGAAGGGAAAAAAATTTGATGTTATGGTAAATGACCTACATTCTCGTCAGCATTCCATACTTGGAAGAGCGAGTTTCAAGCAATGTTTGTTCCACTAGTGCATGCAAATTTGTGAATGTTTTGATGCACTTTGCAATGTGTTCATGAGTTTTGTCCTGAGGAAGGTTGCCTAAATCAAAGGTTATTTGGTCCTCCAACTTTTTTTTGTAAACTTCTCTTCCAACAAAACCCGTTGTTGAGAAATCAAGTCCAGGACTCGGTAAACCAAGAGATATCAATTTTGTTGTTTTATTGTTCATCTTGGGAGCTTTGGCCCAAATAAAGAAAGAACTTCTTCTGCTTCTATTAGTTTTTGACATTTATGAAATACAGAGGTTGCCTTTATTATTGAACCAATGCGGTTCTGAATTCCCTTGCTTGCCAAATGCCTATCAATAGTGCTGTTGATTTCTTCCATAATCCGCTTTGCAGTTTTCTGTCTCTGACCAAAACTTTTGTTCTCCTCAAGTTGCTCGTTCAGCTTCCCAAAAAAATATATATGAGCTTCGTAGAGTTCAAACCAATCACACAACCTATCAGCAAAAGCCTTTATGTGCCCCCAAAAGTAATTTTTTATTTTCTTTACTGTATTATTTACATGGTCATTCAAGCCGTTTTCATATTTTTTAATAGTATCATTTGCATTCTTTAGGTCTTCTTTCATTTTTGAGTACTAGTGTTCACTATGTTTTCTTATTTTCTCTGCTTTATTTTCCCACCCTTTTGCTTTCTCTTCCCACTCTTTTGTTTTTACCCTCTCATTTTCCAATTCTTTATTTAACTTATTGTTTACATTTGCAGCATTCTCCAAGTTTTTGTATAACTTTGTTGAAGATTCTTTTTCATCCTGGAGTTTTTTTTCCCATTTTTTCCAAATTTTTCCTCAAAGTTTTCAGTTTTGCGTCCATTTGTTCTTGCTGTTCAATTGCTTCTTTAGAGCCAGAGGATGAATTTTTTATCCTTTTCTCTAATTCTTTGCATCTGTTTACTGCTGCTTTCTCACTTGCCTTTACATTTGCCAAGTCTGCCTTTAACTTATCTATTGTGCCCTGAAGCTTTCCTTTCTCTCTCTCCAACTTCATCATTGAACTGTAGACCACTTGGTTGGTCATTTTGGACACATTTATCTTGTCCACATTTTTAATTTTGGATAAATCCATTTGGAGGGTGCTAACTTGAAATTTAGATGGATCTAATTGACTCTCTGGTGGATTTTTATCTCTAGCTGGGGGCATAACAACCATGAATTCCATCATATCTTTATCTGGGTCATATGTGGGAAATAACCTGTTGGTTGCAAGTTCTGCATCACGAGCTGCAGTAATTGCTTCCATCTTCATTGTCTTACTATTTTTTCTATTCTTGTTTTTTTATTTTTCATAGTTAATTACAAATTCATTGTAACGAAAATCAGGATTTTGTGAGACAATTGAATGTTTGAATGGTGAAATAGCAATACCACTTGCTCTGATGTATGAGCTTCCACCAATACCATGAGGATAACCAACACCTAGACCCATTAGTGGCGTGCAATTGTTGGACTCACAGTCACCATTGGCGTTGTTGTACTAGTAGTACTACTAATACTTTTCATAACCTTCTTCTTCTTTACACTTTCTTGATCTCTGAGACCAATTTTTTTTGCATCTATATACAATGTCCTTTTTGGACCATTAGTTGTACTTGTACCCATGATATCTACAGTTGTGGGACTGACAGTTGATTCGGATTGAATCTGAGGGCTTGGAAGTGGAACTATAAATGAAGCAAGAACAAATTTAATTAATTGAGATGAATCCAATGTGGATGGAATTGACTGAGTTGATGATTGATCTCCATGCCCAAGGCCCAGTTTCTGACCATGTTTTGGTGCTACAGCTGGTGGTTGAGGTGGTAACCAAAACCCTTCTCCATTGGGACCCAAACCACTAAAACCTTGGTAGCCCATTTTTTCTACAATTTTTGCCCCTTTTCTATATAGAAGTTTGGTGGATGCATCAACTCCTCTCTGAATTTGTGTACTGGATGAGGGATTCAAAGAATCTTGGTCATTGTAATCATCATCAGTATCACTATGATGTGCTTCAATTGCATGCTCCTTATTCCACAATTCGTCAAATATTCTATCCTCTTCAACCTCATCACGATCTAAAGAGGTCTTTGGCTCACCGAGATTCTTCCTCATTTCCAAAAATTGATAAAGTTTTCTTTGACTCCATCCAACATCTATACAATCATTCATTAGCTCTTTTGGAATAGGTTTTGTAGATGGTTTATCAGCTTTCTTGTAGAAATTGGACGATGTCATACCCTGCACTTTTCCTTTCTGTTTGTGCAATGCCATTATTTGTGATGACAATTCTTGTATTGACATATTATTTTCAGCAGCATATTTCTCCATCTATTTTTTGACCTCTTCCCAGGAGTCCATGTTTTTAAAATCTTCAATCAAAGGCATACTTTCATGTTGATATTTGCTTGCAGAAGTCCCAATGCCCTTAAGCCTTGCTCCAATTATGTTCAGTGGATCATACTGCCAGTGACTGTCAACATCAAATCAAAAAATTGAAAAAAAGGCTTCTGCCACTTTGAATCCTCTTCTCTCAAATGTGAACCCTCCAAAGGAGAATGGCAAGGAGGGAAATATCATTTTCTTTTGCTGACCATGAAAGAGTACATCTGTGCTCTCCATTTGTTGTACATATTCCAATGTAAATACCCTCTCTGTTACATGTATTGGAAGTTTGTAGGGTTCTACCCATGAACCATAAAACCTTAACACAGTGTACTCTTCCATTAAGTACTAGTCAGCCAATTGTAGTTCACTTCCGAGTTGAATGCAATTTCTACAAGTAACAGGCAAAATCTAGGCATTGGAGTGCCTATAATTTTATGGTACATTGGTGCCAAAAAGAAGTCTACAAAATTTTTGTAGTTCCTTCTATTATCAATCATCCTTATATGAGGTGTCCACTCATATATTGGATTTTGGCCTTCAGTCTTACTGCAAAGCTTGTTTTCCTCAAATAATGCACGATGCTTTGCTAGGAGAAGATAGCACAAGTAGGTTGTGAATCTAAATGTCTTCTCTGAACCTCTTTGAATCATTAGTAATTGATCTTGCATGCAACGAACAATGTGCTCAATAAAATGATATCTTATTGGTTCTTTTTTAAAATGAATATGATAAAGCATTTCAAGAATGTTGACATCCACTTGTTTGTTACTATCCAATCCCAAACAAAATGCTAGCAAGGAAATACTGTCATGTGCCCATGGCACAAAAAATTCAAAATCATAAGGAGGCATGTGATTTGGACTTAGCCTACAACCGCTTGTTATTCCTCTATTATAAGAATCTCTCTATTCTGCATCTAATTTTTCATAATCATCTGCCAGCTTTCCTAGGTCAATATGTACGTTTGAATATTGTTGTTGAAACCCTAGGTTCAACAGACTAGCAAATTCACTCTTAGTTATGGACAAAATTGCCTCCTGAGTAATTTTATTCACAATTGCTTTTCTATTTTCATCATAATTTTCGGTGCAGAGCATAACAATTTTTGGGCAAGGGAATACTTGAGGTAATGCCATGTGTGCCGACCCAGCTAGCCACGGTGCAATTTTATTTGCAGTTGCATTTACACTAGGGTTAAATGAACAAAATTTTGAAGCCTTTTATGGATAGTTCCACTTGTTTTCAAGTGCAAATCTTATCTCCATTATACCCTTATTTCCATGAATAACAGGATCATGTATATCATGGAATAAATCACTGAAACCTGGTGTTTTAAGCATATTGTGGAATTCTGTTATTTTGCACATGTTATTCTTGGTATTTGTTTTGCCCATCGTGGTAAATATTTAAACACAGCTACAAGCCTACAAGGGTGATTCAAAATTAAAACCTTACAGACTAAATTTTTTTATATAATATAAATAGTAAAGTTGTAAAATTTAAAATGTGGGACATAATTTTTTAGGATTTTAGTAGTTACACTTACCCATTCACGTTCACATTGCCCTTAGCTTCAATTTTTGCAGAGAGGTAAGAGTCTAGAGACTGTAGTTTGTTGCTTTCCTCAGACCACAATCCTCAACCCAAAAATTAAGAATCCGTAACTTTTTTGTGCTGTAACTTTGTAAATTGTAATTTGTAACCCCTTTCTAATTTCTAAATTTGCAGACAATGTATAACTGCAAAATTAAAGAAACTTAACGTGCCAAAATTGTACAATCTGTACTCTATAGTATATAGTTGATACACTTGTCACACAGTACACTTTCAGTATAAATGTGAGTGGTATCGTGGACCACTAGTGTTACCTAACCCATCATAATGTATTAATGTCATTCATAACGTCATTGTTAACTGCAAATGGAATGTGATTATGTCAATGTGTTAACTGAGCAATGACACATGTCATGTTTCCAGGACGCGTTTGAAATGACAGGGTTTCTTTTTCCTTTTCATCTTGAAACTCAACTTCGATCGTTGATCTATTAACATCCAACGGCACCGGTGAATGGTGTGGTAGCCCCGTGGGTCATGGGTCCCACTCCCATTAACTATGGTAGTCAAGTATCAGGATGACTCACATCATGAGTTAGACGTGTCAGTGTCACATCATCACCAAATTGAAACTACATTGTTATTTGTTGGTCGACCGAGGAGTTTAGTGACACATGTCATGTTTTCAAGACGTGTTTGAAATGACAGGGTTTCTTTTTTTTTCATCCCGAAACTCAACTTCGATCATTGATCTATAAACATCTAACGGCACCGGTGAATGGTGTGGTGGCCCCGTGGATCGTGGGTCCCACTCCCATTAACTAAGGTAGTCAGGTATCAGGATAACTCACATCACGAGTCAGACGTGTCAGTGTCACGTCATCACCAAATTGAAACTACATTGTTATTTGTTGGTCGATCGAGGAGTTTAGTGACACGTGTCATGTTTTCGAGACGCATTTGAAACGACAGGGTTTCTTTTTCCTTTCATCTCGAAACTCAACTTCGGTCGTTGATCTATAAACATCCAATGGCACTGGTGAATGGTGTGGTGGCCCTGTGGGTCGTGGATCCCACTTCCATTAAATTATGAGTATAGTTAGTATATTATTGTACTTGCCGGTAGGCTAGTACTATTGCATTCAGTTTGCACAATAAGTGAATTAGTTTAGAATCAACCAACCAATGAAAATGAACTATTTTTCTTTTTATCAAATATTTCTAAAGTTTTTATATAAATTTATTATTCTCATATATTATCTATACTATTTATTTGAATGATAATTGGTTCGTTTTATTTAGTGTTATAAGACCTCTTTTCTCGGAGGCTACCTCCATGTTCATTTATTTTTGGCTAGATTCTTGCATACTTTTTGACAAAAATTTTCTTTTACATAGATTTCAATATCACAATTTGTAAATTGAATAAGAAATAATTATATTATTAAAAAAATTAATAATTCAAGAAAAAAGAGTTTATTGGGTTAATCCTAAGCTAGGTGATTCTGATAACATTTTGATATGCAATAATCTATAAATTATACAATTTTAAATCTAGAGAAGGATTGGTTAGAACCTTCTTCACTAACTTGGTTATTAAAAATTAAAATTAAATAATTTAGTAAACTATTTTAAATGTATATTTGTATAATTATATATATTCTAATAAAATATTTAAATTATTTTGTACCTAATTAGAATTTATTTTAATTGAAGTTAAAATTAGTAAATTTTTGTATTTATTTTAACCAATATTTGATATGCAAATTAATAAACCTTTTGCAAACATTGGTATATCAATGAAATTTTTAGATTATAGAACTAATATGGAACTAGGTGATTCCATTAGTTTACTAATAATATTTTATATTCACATAGGCTTTTATAAACAATTCAATAGAAAATTAAAAAATGCAAAATATTGCAATGTTGCATAAGTAAGCATAAGAAGTTAAAACAATGAAATACAATTTTATATGGAACTGAAACTTGAGAAATTTCATTGATATTTCTTGAAATTTACAAATTTACAAAATCGGGGGAAAACCCTAGACTCTAGAAGTACTGTACTATTCATTGTAGAAACCACCAGAATTGACCATGGTTGCGAATTCTTGTAGCTAGTTGTTGTCATCTTCCACTTCATCTAGGAAAAACCATTTTCGAAGAAAATTCAACCCAATTCTTGCGCATTTCCTATGGTGTTGCAACTGCCCAGCAGTCAAGCCCAGTAAAAATGGTTTTAGGACCACATTCTGGCCAGGTTCCAGAAGCTTGTGGACTTCACCCACCCAAGGGGTCCCCACTCCTGAAACTGCATGAGCGACAATTTCAATGTCATCTCCCAAATATACTACTTTAAAAATCTTCCTCAGGAGCAGTAGAATTTTGGCCCTTGCTTCTCCGAGGTCAAGCAGGGAGGCTAGAAATTGTGACATAATGTCACTATTGACACGATACTGATTCTCATTCTTCAAAAACTCACGTCCCAGAACCATTTTGATAGCAGCAATAACAAACTTCACACCAGAGCATGGAACAACCTCATTGCAAATTGACAAGAGGTTTTCCTCAGGAACGCGACCTAGAAAGGCCTTCTGCTCCTCTTCTAAAATGCATCTCAGATGAATAGGGTTGTCCATCTTTACTACAAAGTTCAAACTAACACCAAACAATTAACAAACAATTAACAAACTAGACCTATCGACTACCAAAAATGAGATGAGCAATGATGAAAGAATTAGCTCAAACGCCTATAAATAAGCTTGGTGGGCAGGGTGCCAGGGATTATTTGTTTTTTTCTGTCCGACTGCCAATTCAATTACATTAAATTAGCAAATATTCTCAAATCTTGAACATAATTGCAAGTACGTTCCGAAAAGGCCAATTGTAATTAAACACTAATACCGTCCATTGTCCTGTAATGCGTGTGAAGTCACTTAACCGATGGAAAAGGCCAATTGTAATTAAGACTAATAGTAATAGTACTACTGCTAGTGGACTGTGGCATGTCTTGTAATGCGTGTGAAGCTGCTTTGCCAATGGAAAAGGCCAATTGTAAATTGTAATTAATAGTGACAAGACATCAATATACTATCTCCTGCAACTTAAGTGATACACGCTGGACAGAAACGTGTCACCATTCCAGACACTTGAACAAGGTCGAGGCTTCACATACTAGTGAGAGAATGTTGCTATCATTGACATGGAATTTAATTCTTTCTAGGTGCACTATACTCTGCATACAACTTACCTTGATATGTGTCAACATTTCGGTGACTACCTCAACAATTCTTCTTCCTTCAAGAAATGTTGGCCGAAATTAAACCTCAGCCATTGATCTTGGATCATCAGACGATCTGAGTTCTCAAATAATACATTTAACATAATTACAGTGGTATTGGCCAATAATTTATGTAAGTTGGTATGTTAGGTTAGGCTACTTAGTTCCCATCTTTTGAAAATAGCCATACCAACTATAACTTTCTGAAAACCATTCGCCATAACAAATAAATTAATTCAATTATTTGGAAAATAATTTCGCCACCTTTTTATAAAAAAGGTATCAGTTATTAAAGTATTCGCCAACCAATATCCATATTTCAAAACATAATTCGCCATCAATATTAATAATTTCATAAAAAAAAAATTTATAATCGCCATTATTTTATAAAAATTGTTTAAACTATTAAAAAAATTGCCACCAAAAATCCATCCATTGACGCATAATTCGCCAACACTATTAATTTTTTTTTCACCCAAATGACATGTGATTTGCCACAATTTTATAAATTTTGGGAGGGGGGGGTTCCTTAAAGTTATCCCTGACCTATGCATCTTGGGGAGGTGTGCATGTGCAAACCTTCCATTGTGTTTAGGTTAGAGTTTTCAATTTTAGTTAGGTCTTCATTTTGGTGTGGAGGTGTGCACCTGCGCACCTCATTGAGGTGTGTATGAGTGTACCATCACAGAGGGCTAACCTTATGTTTGTGTGCTTTATAGGTCGGTGAGAGTCAGGGGCAACACATATCAAAGGGTGCAGGGGTGCAGTGAATAGATGGAGCAAAAGGTGAATGAAGGGAAGAAGGGGGTCTGGGGTCTTATATAGACTCTGGGCCTTCTCTGTGCATCTCTGATGAGGTGCACACCCCTTTGAAGGTGCACATATATGCATCTCTAGAAGGAGATGGAGTGTGCACTTGCACACGCCATGCACATGTGCTAGTTTGCACTCAAGCACATGAAAACTTGAAAAACTTCTTTCTTCTCAAAAATTTGACTCTCTGGACTACCCCAGCTAGATATTGGGGCTTGACCTAGACTCTTGGGGGAGTCCTAAAGTGACCTAGACCTTGGACTAGGAGTTTGGTAGAAAAAAATTACTAGGGGATGTTGGAAAATTAGTAAGATTGGAGAGATTGGTTTGAGTGATGATATGTTACATTAATGACTGAGTTTTTCATTGATGTCAACATAGCATGTTTGACGTCTTCTATGGTATCTGACATAAGAACAATAGAAATATTAAGTTGGTAAAGATGAATAATTGAGCATGATAACCACCCGAGGTTATGAGAGATATTTTTGAATATCTGGTATATGCAATTAACATCAGAAGTAGAAAGGACAAGTCTAGAAGAAGTTATGTAAGTTTTGGTGATGTTTATTTCGAGATAGAGTTTATAGAGGCATGTTCTGGTAAACTTGTTATATCTCTTAGCAGAGTTGATATCTTGATGATCAAGGTTGAGGACATGAAGATGACATGTTGAGGATTCCATGGCTAAGCTTTCTCAACATAATATTGAGTATACAAAAATTTATTCAAGTTGCAAGGCAGAAGATTTGTGTTATTGCTAACTGTAACATGTTCTTAATGAGGTCTTGTAATAATTAGTAAGTACTACCAGCCAACTCAAGAATTTTTTTATAGACTTAGTATAAAGGAAGGAATTTTTCCTTTATCATGACATATGTGGATATGAGGATATGCGAATTGTAAATGTTTGGAAAGCTAAAAAGGATGCCAAGTTGAGCAAAGCAGTGCAGAAGTGAAGGAAACCTCATTGCCAAGGTTTTTTTGAGTCATCTAGGGTTTGATATTTGGATCCAAGGTTTGTGACCTAGTCTACAAGGTCTAATAGTGATTGGTTTGGTTGATAGGACAAAGAAAGTACATCAAAAATAAGAAGATAGCAATAAATTACTTGTTTGAGTAGTGAGCTCTTCTTGTAGTTGAAATTGCATGTTTGGGTTGTGGGCTCTTCTTGCATACATTATACCACAACTCCTAACAGGGTTCAAATATCCTAACAAGGATTCAAAGTCTCCTAACAAGGACTCATTGCACTAAATGTTATAATATACTCCTAATAAGATCTATCCTCTAACAAGGGATATTTATATCAGTACATCATCTTGTGGGTATCATTCCCACTAGGATTTTCCCTCTGATCACGGGTTTCTCTAGTCAACATATCTGGTGTAATTATCTATGTGCATCTTTGTATGGTTTTTTTTTACTTTGATTGAATGGTTAAGTTTGTTTAATGAAGATAAGTGGTTTAATTATTGGATAATTGATTTACCCCCCAACCCCCTGCGCCCCACGACCCCCTCCCCCCCCCCCCCCCCCCCCCCACCACCACCATTACCTTGGTGGACTATTGTTTCTAAAAATTGGTATCAGAGCATTCGTTCCTTGAAGAAAAAGTTTAACAACTTTGGGAGATCCATGGAAAACATGTTCAGGAAGGATAGTCTTAAGTTTGGTGGAATAAACTATGATAGCTAGAAGGAAAAGATGAAGATACATTTGTTGTGTATGGGTTTGGGATATTGGATCTTGACAAAATCAATGAAGACAATCATTGAAGAAAAATATTCGAAAACTTGCATCGAGATAGAAAGAGATCTTTTCATGTGTGACATGAGAGCTAGAGAAGCACTATTGACTACACTTCTTGAAATTGAGTACAATCAGGTAAAATGACTTCCTACTTCACATTTTATTTGGAAATCTTTGGAAAATACTTTTGAATGTGATGCACATTCTAAGAATTTGAGGCTAAAAAATTTGATTTGTGCATTTAAAGATGTTAAGATGATGGAAGATGAATCTATAAGAACATATATAGGCAGGATATTAGAAATTATTGCAGGTATTAAATCTCAAGGAGGAAACAAAGAAGAGGATGAGGTTATATGGAAGATATTGAAAACTCTAACACCACCATTCAAGCTAGGAGTTTAGATGATACAGTTGTTGATATCATGTACCAAAGATTTCACAAAGGAGACATTGCTTGGAAGACTTGAAGTAGTTGAGAATGAACTTAGATAGTCTAGAGAATAAACCAAAATAGAGATAACATTTATTTCCTTGAACATTTGACCTAACTTATCAAGGAGCACAAATGCTAGAGGAGATTTTGCTAGCGGTAGAAAATCTAAAGAAGAAAGAAGGATTGATGAAGTAATAGCCCTTCTGATAAGAAGAGAAAAGGGAGGTAACAAAATCTCTAAGTCTTGGACTTGCAATGAATATGGTTATTATGCATCTAAGTGTCCTAAAAGGGAGGAAAAGTATAAGGGAAGTCATAAGGCTAGAAAAGTAGAGATTGTTTGTATGCAAATAAAGAAAATGATTCTAATGATCAAGCATTAAGTGCTAGTGATGATGAAATTGGATTTGTGGAAATCAAAGAAGAGAAGATAGCTTTGGTATCAAAGGTTGAGAAGAAATCTAATTGGATAATTGACAACAATTATTCACATCATACAACTAGTAATATGAACAAGTTTGTTGATTTCAAAAATCAGGATGGAGGAATTGTCAGAGTGGGAAACAGTGAAGCATGTCAAGAAAAAGGTATTGATATATAACTCTTTATGGTAAAACTAATTCTAAGGATGTATACTTTGTTGATGGTTTAAAAAAAATCTTTTGAGTGTTGGACAATCAGTAGACAAAGGTTATTAGTTGCAATTCACAGAAAATACATGCATGATCAGAGATAAAGATGGAAAGGTAATTGGAATAGGAACCAAATCTAGAGGTAATGTATTTTAGTTGAGTCCTACTCAAATGACATGTTTGGTTGCAAGGTAGATGATAGTTGGTTATGGCATAGGAGATTCTATCATATAAACTTTGATAGTATTGTGAGGACTAGTAAAATGTTTGATGTTATAGATTTGCTAAAGATTGTAAAGCCTACTAACACAATTTACAACGAGTGTGTTTTGACAAAGCATAATAGAACTTCTTTTCCCAACAAGAAGTTTACCACTATAGAAAAGTTGGAGATTGTACACATAGATCTCAACATTCCTACAAAGACAAGAGGATTCTATGGTGAAAGGTATTTTATGATTCTTATTGATGATTTTTCTAGAATGATGTGGGTTGCATTTCTTAAAGAGAAATCTAAGGCATTTAACAAGTTTAAGATATTCAAGAATAGAGTTGAGAATGAATCTATTGTAAAGATTAAATGTTTAAGATTAGATAGAGGAGGAGAATTTACTTAAAATGAGTTTAACATGTTTTGTGAGGAAAATGGAATTAAAAGATAGCTATCAGCTCCAAGAACCCCTGAATAGAATGGCATTCCAGAGAGAAGAAACAAGTCTATAATAGAAGCAACTAGAGCTATGTTAGCAAAAATGATGTATCCAAGACATTTTGAGAGAAGCGGTAAATACAATAGCCTACACTATGAAAAAAGTTCAAGTTAGGAAGGATACAAACACGACACCTTACAAACTATGATTTGGTCACTTAGCTACAATTAAGCACTTCAGAATATTTGGAAGTGTTATATTAAGAGAGATGATGACATTGGTAAGTTTGATGATAGAAGTGATGAAGGTATGTTTCTTGGTTATTCATTGAAAAACAAGGCTTATAGATGTTATAAAGAGAACTAAGAATATAATGGAAAGTGTTAATGTAAGAATTGATGAGAAGTTTAGAGTACAACAGAGAATAATTGAATAAAATTTAGATGACGATGTTGTTACTAAGCCAAGGAATGATGAGGTATTTCTTGAGACTAACAATGATTTGCAGAATGAAGGAGAGAAAAGGAAAGAACAAAGCTCAAAACCTTTAGTAGAGCCAAGAGTTGAGTTGACAACTCCTACTTTAAGAAAGAACATGATAAAGAATCACCCATATGAATAGATCATCAGAAGCAAAGACAAAGGTGTGATGACAAGATGCAGAGTTAATGAAGAACTATGCTCGATATCTCAAGTTGAACCAAAGAATGCAGATGAAGCATGTAAAGATGATTACTAGAAACAAGCCATGAAAGAAGAATTGGATTAGATAGTAAATAATGAGACATGGGAATTGGTCCCCAAACTAGCAGATAAGAATGTGATAGGAACCAAATGGGTATTCAAGAACAAGATGAATGAGCAAGTAGAAGTTGTAAGAAACAAAGCAAGATTGGTATGTGAAGGTTATTTACAACAAGAAGGAATAGATTATGAGGAGATATATGCCCCAGTGGCTACAATAGAAGCCATAAGATTATTCTTAGCCTATGCAACATAGAAGAAATTCAAAGTATATCAGATGGATGTCAAGTTAGCATTTCTAAATTGAGAACTTGAAGAAGAGGTATACATTGAGCAACCTAAAGGATGTCCTTTAACAGATGACAAGGATATAGTATGCAGACTAAGGAAAGCATTGTATGGATTGAAGCAAGCACCCAGAACCTAGTATGCAACATTTGATAAGCATCTAACAAAGCTCGGATATAGCAAAGGTATGATAGATAGAAATTTGTATTGGAAAGAAACTGATAATGGTTTGATGATTTTGGTAATATTTTTTGATAATATCTTATTTGGAGGAAATGAAGAAAGTAAGAAGTTTCTTGAAGAAATGAAGAAAGAATTCGAAATGAGTATGATAGGAGAGATGAAATATTTCCTAAGATTTTAGATAGTATAGAATAAAGAAGGAATATTTATTTCTCAGACTAAGTTCTTGAAGGATTTACTGAAAAGATTTGGTTTGGAAACATGTAAACCTATTGGAATACCTATGGTAACTGGACATAAGTTATCTACAAAGGATGAGACATCTATTGTTGAGTAGAAGAAGTACAGATCTATGATCAGAGGTTTTCAATTTTTGACTCACACAAGGCTAGTTATAGCAAATGTAGTTGGAATTGTTGTAAGATTCTAGGCTTATCCCAAAGAAGCACATTATGTAGTAGTGAAAAGAATATTCAGATATTTAAAAGGAACTTTAGAATTTGAATTATGGTATAATAGATCTAATTATTTTACTCTAATTTTTTATATTAATGTAGATTGGGC
Source organism: Cupressus sempervirens (assembly GCA_028749045.1). Lineage (NCBI taxonomy): Eukaryota > Viridiplantae > Streptophyta > Pinopsida > Cupressales > Cupressaceae > Cupressus > Cupressus sempervirens. Next base: position 374,251,606 of record CM053792.1, on the reverse strand, counting down.
AGGCAGTATGGATAAAAAAATGAGCACTAGTGGAGGAGCTTTGTTTCTTGGAAGAAGATTGGTTTCTTGGTTAAGTAAGAAGCAAGATTGTACATCTCAAAGTACAACAGAAGCAAAGTATGTTGTAGCAACAAATAATTGTAATTAAGTAATCTGGATGAAGTAGATGTTGAAGGATATAAGGATAGAAATTAGTGAACCTATTGTTATACATTATGACAATACAAGTATAGTAAATATGTCTAAGAATCCAATATTGCATTTGAAGACTAAGAACATTTCTATTATGTATCATATGTTGTGAGAAAAAAGTTGCAAAAAAGGAAATTAGATTGGAGTATGTGAGCACTAAAGAGAAGGTTGCAAATATATTCACTAAGCCTCTTCCCAAAGAGACTTTTGAATATTTGCAAGGTATGCTTGGGGTTATGCCCCTTCCTACATCAGAGCAAGAAGATGCAAGAGTGCATCAGTCTAGAGTAATAGAGAACCATTGTTTGTTTGGACTAGATGTTGATGCTTCCTATATGGGGGAGTATCTGTGATGGATAGAGTCACTTAGGACTCTTATTTATGTTGTTGATGTTGTTTTGAATAGTGTCTTTTGACACTTGAGCTGAGCAAGTGTCAATTGTTGTAGAGTTTGATGCAGAGATGTTGGTTGCAAAAAGCTTTGACATTGATGTCAATGAGGGAGAATTTGGTGTGAGAACATAACACTATGGGGGAGAGATTGGCATGAAAAACATTATGCTAAGTATATGGGAGAGTTTTGCATGAATTTTTAATAACATTTTGGTATAAAGTACATTGAGGTATATCAATGGGGGAGTATAATTGATGAATGTTTATCTTTTGTTGGTATTCTTGGAACTATATATTTTTCATTTATGTTGCCATTAATGCCAAAGGAAAAGATTGTTGGAAGATTGGTTTGATGATGATATGTTACATTCATGACTGAGTTTTTCATTGATGTCAACATAACATGTTTGATGTCTACTATGGTATCTAAAAAAAGAATAACAAAAAGATTAAGTTGGTATAGACAACTAATTGAGCATGATAACCACCTGAGGTTATGAGAGATACTTCTAAGTATCTACTAGTATATGCAGTTAATGTCAGAAGTAGAAAGGACAAGTCTAGAAGAATTTATGTAGGTTTTGGTGATTTTTGTTCTAAGATAGAGTTTATAGAGGCATGCTCTAGTAAACTTGTTATATCTCTTAGTAGAGTTCATATCTTGATAATTGAGATTGAGGACATGAAGATGACATGTTGAGGATGTCATGGCTAAGCTCACTCATCATAATATTGCATGTATGAAAATTTATTCAAGTTGCAAGGTGGAAGATTTTTGTCATCACTAAGTGTAACGTGTTCTTAATGAGGTCCTGTATTAATTAGTTGAGAAGGACTAATGCCGATTCAGGAATTATTTTATGGACTTGATATAAAGGAAGGACATTTTCCTTTATCATGACATGTGTGGATATGAGGATATGTGAATTGTAAATGTTCGAAAAGTAGAAAAGGATGTGAAGTTGAGTAGAGTAGTATGAAAGTGAAGGAAACTTCATTGTCAAGGTTTTTCTAGAGTGATCCGAGGTTTGATATTTAGATCTAAGGTTCATGACCTAGCCTACAAGGTATGATAGTGATTGGTCTGGTTGATAGGACAGAGGAAAGTATAGAGGAAAGAAGAAGATACTAGTAAATTGCTTGTTTGATTAGTGAGCTCTTCTTGTAGTTGAAATTGCATGTTTGGGCAATGGGTTCTTCATGCATACATTATACCACAACTCCTAATAGGGATTCAAAGTCTCCTAATAGGGACTCATTGTACTAAATGTTTTAATAGGCTCCTAATAGGGTCTATCATCTAACAAGAATTATTTATATTAGTACATCATCTTGTGGGCATCATTCCCACTAGGGTTTTCCCTTTGATCAAGGGTTTCCCTAGTCAACATATCTGGTGTAATTGTCTGTGTGCATCTTTGTATGGTTGTTGTTTACTTTGATTGAATGGTTAACTAATTCAACCCACCACCACCACCACACCCCCCCCCTCACCAATTATCTTGGTGGACTATTGTTTCTAATAGGGGGTCCATAGTTCTAGGAAAAATGAGACATGCATTATGAGACCACAACAAGGAGCTTGAAGAATTTTTCTCTAGAAAGATGCAATTGATTCAAAACAAGATAAAAGCTATTATCGATGATGGACATGGCTTTATTCCCCCCATTTTTGATAATGATGGAAATTTGAAGGAATTACAGGAGTTGGCCACATCATTTGAGGATTTCAATCATGAAAGAGTCACAAATTATTGTAATGGTGATGTTGATGTGTCTAGTTTTTATGAATTTATTGATATTTATACAAAATTAAGATGGACATGAAAAAATTAGTTATAGAGGTGAAGGAAATAATAGATGCAAGGTGGGTCAAGAATTTGAAAGAGCTAAATATGGTTAGAGATGCCACATGGCCCAACATTGACACCAACATTACCATCTGGGAAGTCATACCAGATATCAAAGTAATTCCTAATGGAGATAGTGATTGAACATAGCTAGAATGAAATCATGAAGAGAAAATAAAGGAAATATAACCATCAAAATAGGGTAACTTACTCTTGTTGTCCACCTACTATGGATACACCTAGATTGCAAATATAGAGTTGATCTTGAACACACATGTTTCTAGTTGTTCACTTTTGAAACTATCTCCATCTATTGTCTCTTTCCTATTTTTTCTTATATATAACAAGTTGTAAATGTCAAATGAAAATGTGACATGTGTTCAGTCTCTCTACTCCTTGAGCTTGTTGCAACTCATCTATATAAATAAGTTCCCAAGGATAGAAAAGCCTCTGAATTTTGAAAAGGGATATATGTTATGTTCATGTTTTTAGGTCAGTCCAGTATTATGTAGCAAAAATCATCTTGTCTAGTTCATTGATTTTAATGGAAGTTTAGAGTTTTAGTGTGTTCTTACTATCTTGAGTCAATTTATTTTCACAAAATTTGACACTTGGGTTGTATTTTTTCAAGAAAATTAACAAAAATGAAGAAAGTCTTGGTTGTCTAATTTAGATCTTGTCTCTTTTTGTGTTATCTTTCAATTTTATGAAATTCAATAACAAGCACTTTGAATTTAATTTGTAATTCATTATGAATTATATCTTGTCTCATATTTTTCTATTAACCAAAATGATTATGTAAATTCTTGATATGAATTAAGAGGATTGAAGGTATCATAAGGATATTTTTGTAAGTATGAGATTTGGAATTAAGTATTGATTTCATTTTCACAAAGTGAGAAAGTAGTTGTTGTAGTGTGTCATATTTTGTGAGTAACTGGCCCAAATGGATAAAACACTGATCATAAATTTATGTTGGATATTTTTGTAAGGTTACATAATATCCAAATTCATAAATCAACTATGTATTATCTTGTGTCTTATTTGTATACTTATAAAGCTATCATGTGCTTGATTTAGGAAGGTGTAGGGCATGTGGAATTAACTATTTTTTATCCCTCACCTAGCATCTAAATTAGAAGAATTAAAGTAAATTGTCTTCTATAGAGGAATTTATGGTGAATAATGTCATTAAAGAAAGTAATAATAAAGTCCAATGCATGTTCACCTGAATCCTGTGGAATTCAAAGGGTAGAAGACTAAAAAGTCTTGTTAGTTGGTCCTATTGGCTTGCATGGGAATATTTTTTATGGTTTTTAGTCAATTCCAATATATTTTTTGCATTTTGAAAAGGTATTTGAAATTATGTTAAATCAGAAGCTAACACATATCACTAGTGACCTACCTTAAAGCCTTGGCTGCGTTCTTGGGTGCAATAGTACACAATATTATTGAAAAGCTACATCCAATTTGTGAGCATCTTCATCATTCTCTTCTTAATCATTTTCCTCATCTTCATTATCACTATGGTATGCTTTAGGTTGATCCTAATTATCAAATGTTCTTATATTGTAAAAGGTATTTTCTCCCTTTCTAAAGTTTTATCTCCAAAGGGTCTTCCTTCTTCAGTAAAGGGCCCATTTTGCCTATCAAAAAATTTCTTATATCTAGTATACAACATCTCTACTAATTATTTCTTTTTACTCCTGGTCCTTTTCTTTGGGGTCCACTCTAGAAATTATTTCACTTTGTGAATAGATCTCCTACCCTACATATACTTAATAGAGCAATGTCTACAACTTTCCTTTCTTTCAAAACAACAAGACTAGTCATTAATAAAACTTTACATAGAGTCACCACTTTTTTCAAGGAAATGTTTTGTATGTTAGGTCTTCTAGGTTCTCCCTCCAACAGAGTGCAACTTAAACAAAATTTCTCTTATGGTCTATGAAACTGAAAAACTATATGTAACTTCATAATATCAATTGTGAGAAACTCTCCCTAGCAAAGTCATTAATCTGTTAGTTCCTCAAATTGTTGGTTGGAAAACCTATGAGCCTTTCTTGCTCAATGTTGGGAAATCCAACACAATTTGGCCAACAACTAGGGTGTGAACTAAAAGACAAAACCCTCATCACTTTAGGAACTGCTAACCTCGGTGGTTATACCTAATGGATCTATTTGCTATGACTTGTACAGATTGTATTTATTGATGCTATTGGGATGGAAAGTAATTTCCAAGGAGGAACCAATGATGTGGGGCTATATAATTTATTGTATAGTATAATTTTTTTAAAGGTTCTTGAATAAGTATGATTTTAAGAATTGTATAGCATTTGAGTACGATAAAGAACTTCACAAACTTCAATTGATAATGTGCTTAATTGAAATTAATTTAGACCAAATCCTTGCTCTAAATGGGAATAATTAATTCAATCAAATATAGTTTTAGTATTATAAAAACTCTTCTAAGATGGTGTGTGCTAACCATCAATTACCAGACAAAGAACTTAAATACAAATCCAAGTTCAATTATTTTTAACTTCAGTCCTAGAAGACCAACTAAATAAACAAAGCTTGTAAATTTTAATTTATTGAAGGAATGTATTGAATTTAAATCTATCAATGACAATGTAAATGTAAGAGTACAATCTGTAAGAGAAAATTAATGATAATTGTGCATAATTTCTTGAGAGAAACTGAGTATTTAATTAAATTCAAAAAGGAGTACAATAGAGCGGTGGCTAATTGCAATATCCACTCAAAAAGGATTGCACTGATAGTTTGACCTTGTTGTCTTCCCTAATTAATAACTTTTTCTTTCTAATTTTAGTGGGTATGTGATATGATATATTTTTTGGGTCTTGGTACCTCTATAAAAATTGGAGAGGTGCAACAAAGCGTTATACCTTTTCAAAAATTGTTCAAGATAATTACAATCATTCATTAATATTTACAATGTTGATCAGAAAAGAAAATCTTCACGATCCTTAAGGGAGAAGGACACAAAACATATCAATCATGTCATTGATGTATGCTCATTCACCTAGTTGTTATATTCTCTCTACCAACATCTATGCAATTGTATCCCTATCCTTCTTAAGCTCAAGTTCATGGAAATCATTGATATATGTGTTGTAATTATTCTTGAGGTCCCAAACATATTTATACATGCTATTAACAATATCAAATTGGTCATCTTCCTCGATTGACAGGTCTCATTGTGTCACTAGTTTAAGATCCTAATTGACTTTGTATTCTGAATTGGCAACTCCATTCTTAACTTACAATTTGAAATTCTACACCTCAAATAAATTCACGATAGATTGGATCTTGAAAGTTTTCTTGTGAAAACAACATGTAATGAGGTCCTTAAATAAAATAGTAGAATTTAATAACCCATTAACTCAAAAATTTAATTGATGGCATTCCACATGTTTAGTTGTGTATGTACATCATTTAAGTCATATCTAATTAAAATTTTGTAAAATTTCTTTGTACTTGACAAGATTTTTCTAACAACGGTCATTTCACCTTTTCACATGCTTATTTGGCTCCTTTTTTTTAAAACTACGATGATCATTAATGCACTAAAAAATCCTTGTTACCATTTTGAGACATAGTTCAAACAAAGCCTACAATTTTGCAAAAATCGGCATTTTGCATCGTCCATATCACATGCTCCCCAAATTCTCAAAAATTTATATTTTGTAGGTCACAGCAATGCCCTCTATGAAATTTTGAAATCTTGCTACTTCACATTATGTCTTCTACTTTACCCAAAATTGTGATTTCACAAGGTCTATGGAAATCTTAGTCTAAAATAGCAATTAATCGCAATGTCAAACAATTTTAAACTGTCCTCTTTCAATTTGGCAAAAAATTTCCATTTTGTAATATTTTTTGGCTCGTATCCATGAAATTCTAATTTTAGTTGTTATGTATGTTCTTTATGCACACTCCTCTGAAATAGAAAAAATGAAGCCTCAATTTCAATTTATTTTTAAAATTTGAGGGTTCCACCACAAGGTTTGTACTATTTTCTTTCTAAAATTGAACCAAAATTAGTAGAAGAAGCATGTAATGATTGCAGTTGGATAGGACCAATGAAAGAAGAGCTAAATCACATTGATATGAATTAAACATGGTAACTTGTTTCTAGATTGAAAGAGAAGAGTAACATTGGAACTAAAAGGGTTTTTAGGAGTAATTTGGATGAGAATGGAAAATTTATAAGGAACAAAGATAGACTTGTTTGTAAAGGCTATTCTCAGATTAAAGATATGGATTTTTTTGAGACTTGTGCACTTGCTACATGGATGGAATCCATTAGAATGTTTTGGCATTTTCATCTTTTAGGAACTTCAAAGTATATTAAATGGGTGTCAAAATAGAATTTCTGAATCATGAGTTAAAGGAAGATATTTATATTGAAATACCTTAAGGTTTTAGATCTTAAATAGATTCAAATTTAGTTTACAGATTAGAGAAGGAGTTTTATGGATAAAGAAGACACCCATAGCTAGTATGAAAATTTAAATTGATATTTGATCAATTAGAAATTCAAGAAAGGTTGGGATGGTAACAACCTATACTTGAAAGTTGATATTGACATAATTTTTATTGTGGTTGTGTATGTTGAAGATATTATCTTTGTCCAAACAAAGATGATATGTGGAAGAATTTTTCTAATGATATGTGAAAATAGTTTGAGATATCTATGTGTGGAGAGTACAACATATTTCTTGGATTGTAAGTGAACTACAACAACAAAAAAAGTACCTATTTATTTCTCAATCCAAGTATGTGAAGGATATTTTGAAGAAATTTGTGTTAGAGCTCTCAAAATGAGTTAACACTCCTATTGTTATTGGTTGTAAGTTGACTAAAGCAAATGATTCATCGAATGTTGATGTGGGAAAGTAAAAATAGATAATTGGATTTTTTTTGTATTGAACATCATCTAGACTTGATATCATGTATGTTGTTTGTTTGGTAGCTAGATCTCAATGAGAATTGAAAGAATCACATGTTATTCTTGAGAAAAGGATCTTAAAGCATCTAAAAGGGACTGAGGATTATGGTTTGTGGTACTCAAAAGGATCATATTTTAAACTAACAACATAGATGGATGTTGATTGGACAAGATCTTTGGATGAATGAGAGATACTAGTAGAGGAGAATTCTTTATTAGTTCTCAGTTCATTGCTTGGGAAATCAAGAAACTTAAGATTTTGCAATAATTTTTACTATTGAATTAGAATATATTGCAACATCCTGTTATTTTACATAGGTATTATGGATGAAGGAAACTTGAATACTATTGGGACCAACTTTTCTAAACCAATTATGATAATGTGTGATAATACAATTTTTATTAGTGTGTCAAATAGCCCTCTAATACATTGCAGAATGAAGCACATTGACATCACTTCATCAAAGAGAAGGTTGAAGTAGGAGGAGTTAGATTGCAGTATGTACCCAAAGAGGAGCATATAGCAGACATATTTACTAAAGCTTTGTGAAAAGATACTTTTGAGTATCTTCAGGGGAAGTTGGGAATTCTTCCCCTTTTTATGGTCACTACTGAGCTTGGTGTGTGCATTGATCAAGTTTTTTCCTACTTTACATTTTTATAGATCATTATTGGGGAGACTTCCTCACATTAGGAGTAGTATTTCATAGTAAGGGGAATAATTTTGTTCATACTATTCCTGTCCCTTTATCATTATTTTCCAAGGTGGAGAATTTTGAATATTTTTGATGATGTAGATTTTTTAATGTAGAGTTGCATAGTTCCAATGATTTTCTTTCTTTTATTTATTATTGATGAATGTTTTCATTAATGACAATGAGAAAATTGTTGGAATGTGAGTTTTATGTTTGTTATTTTAGGATTTAATTGATGTCAACGTGGTTTTAATTAGTGTCAACATCCTTATCTTGATATTTGGTATTTTGGTTGTGCATCATTAGTTGTAAACTAAATGATTATTAATAATTTTATGGTGTATATGTTGGATATGTATTAATTATATTTCTCACTAATAGTATATTCTTCATATGTTGTTCATGAAAATTGGTTGAGCATTAATTGTAATTATATTTCATGCCTCAATGGTTGTCTGGACCGTCTTCATGGTTGCATGGAGCTTATATTTTGGATTGATCCTTTGAAAAGCATGTTGATTATTTCAGTCCCAAAAGTTTCCTAGCACATTCATCATATCTTTTGAAAACAAAGATCATGATAGTGTTAGGATTAACCGTAGACAATAATAATAGATACATGCAAATATAGCCAATATTAGAAAATAATAAATTGCACAAGAGAGAATACAAGACACAAAGATTTAACATGGTTCACCCAATCCCTAGGCTACATCCACCAATAGCAAGTCCAATATTATTATTATCCATTGATTACAATCCACAATCCCTTATAGCTCAATACTTCTGCAAGAAGCTACAATATCACTATATATTGTGAAATTCCTAACCCTAAGCCATTTTATACAAGATTTTACTACTTACCAAATAGGGCTAGAATAAGTCATCAAATAGAAAAAATAGCAATTGATTCCTTTTACAATATAAGGTCATTTTTGGCTTTAGGGGCATTGCCCCTTGACCCCACCCTATACTTCAATAGGGAGCACACTTGGGGCACTGCACCCCTCAAAATTTTTTTGGAATTTCTCCACTGCTACCTCTACTGGTATTAACTTTTCCCATATATCATTCTCAAAAATATCTAAACAAGCATCACTATAATGTTTCTCAGCTTCCAAAATTTTCTATTGGGCTTGATCCTTGAATCTATGAATCTCTACATGTAATGTCTCCATTACTTTATTGCTTATTGGCAACCTCTTCAATCCAATCATCAATCTTGTCTAACTCCTCAACTATATGTACACATGTACACCCATCAGCATCTGATACCTTTGGCCTTTAATTGCTTGTAATGCTTGCAAATCCTTGCCCCATGTATATATCTCATCCATCAAACCAAAATCTTGATTCAAAATGGCTACTAGCCTATCCACATTCTACTGCATGACATGTAACAGCTTCAGATTTCCCTGAATAATCTACACACCCTTTTCCTCAAAAATTTCTTTCCATTTCTAACAAGCTCTCAAAAATGGGTCCAACTATACCGCACCCCTATCTCTTCTTTCAATTGTTGTGTTTAAAGTCTCGTCAAGGTTTGTGGGATCTAGGAGACCAACAACTTCGCTTAGATATCCCTTTAGGATTTCATTTTATCCCCGAAGTGTTATTAATTCTAGCCCATCCTATTCTAAGCTCATGAATACCTCCTTCATTCCTATTGTAACCATTAACTTAGCGGTATCCAAGGTAGGCTTCCCAAGCATGACTTCCCTGATCTGATAATCTCATGGAGTAAATTCTTCAACATTTGAATGCGGAGGAGGGAGAGCCGCATGAGAAAATAAATTATGGCTTTGATCATTCATAATGAAGGCTAATTCATGTGCATCTTTTGGAGGTGATTCAGGCTTTATCAGCACTTCAATTAATTCCATTCTATCTTCCTCCTTGGTGGTGAATTGTTGTTTCTTATTTATTATGACTTATTTTCTCAGCCACCTTGGGATATGCTCCAATAAAGATTTACCTTTTGAGGATGAAGGAGTCTACTCAATGAGGTATGATGATTGTATAATTTCAAAGGCTTCCTCCACATGTTCCCTATACCATCTCTTAGCTTGATGATAAGTCAATCTGATAAATTGATCTGCCCTGGGTAGATGGAACACCTTCTCTATATTGTTAGGTTAGAGATCCAAGATGATCTCTCCAGTTATGCTTTTGACAACCCTTTCTTTGGGAACATATTTCTCTACTAGTGTCATGATTAATTTTGAGGACTATACTGAAACTAGATGCGATGTTGCGTTAACCAGTCTGGGTCTAATCAAAGTGGAAACCATTAGTGATCTCTCCGTGGGTTTATTGCACAATGCTAGGAATGTGCCCAAATGTGTGTGACCTAACTTAGTGTCCCAAATTTTTGAATACTCATCCTGAAATTGTGATTTCGTCGGCACACCCTGAAACTTGAATATCGTTGACTTTGGAACTATCATCTCAGTAAGGGAGAAGATGAAGACACCATCAAATGTATACAAAAGATGTTCATCAGTCTAAAATTGAAGCAAAATCGATAAATTACACCCTAGTACTGACACAAACCAAAACCTAGAAACTAGACTACCCTGAAAACATGAAAAACCTAACTTAAACCTTTTTTACAAAAAAAGGGCGCACCTGGCGCACTTGACAGGTGCATCCAGTTTCATTATGGGTGTGCAGCAGCACACCTTATAGGGTGTTCCGATGCACACCTTATGATCATGCTAACAAAAGTTTAAGTTTTTTAGAGGTGTGCAGCAACGCATCTATATAGGTGTTAGACTAAGTTTTTTAAGTTTTTCATTTTAAGATTTAAGGCAAAGGAGGTGTGCCTTAGCACACTTGGGTAGGTGCACTGATGTGCACCCCCTTTTGATGATTTATTATCTCTACGTGCAAGGGAAAGGTAGGATGCACACCTCGGGAGGTGTGGCACTGCAATTGAGAGTCTTGGAGCAAGGAGAATGAAGAAGGCAAGTGAGATAGGAAGGAGAAGGCAGGGGGTTATATAGCCCCACACACCCTTGGTGCTGCACAAGTGTGTTGCTATGCAAATGCACATCACTTAGGGATGATGCATTTTCTTTGAGTTTTGAAGAAATAGCACACCTAATGAGGTGTGCTGGTGCACCTTTCTTTTTTGCAAAAAAGGTCTTCTTCCTCCATAATTCTATTTTTTGATTTCTCAGTTTTCCAATCAGGACTCGCACTTGACCAACAACTCTAAAAAAGACTCGGACCCCAGACTAGGGATTCGAAAAGTCAGAAAAATAAAGTAGGGGGTCCACTAGAAATGGGGTGTGCATTGTGAAACCATAGTAGGTACCTTGATGATTAGAACTTACTAGAAAGAACTTACACAACCTTCTTGGTCACAAAGGGTAACCCTATCACTCAAAAAATTGACCCAAAGAAAGGAAATAATAACCAAATAAAGAGAAAGAAGAAAAAAATCATAAACCTTGACATAAAAGACAACCAATAAAAGACAAAAAAAATAAAGTAAACGCTACCTAGCATGAGGAAGACAAAATGACCGAAAAACTAGCACAAATGAGAAGCTTCTAAGCACAAAATCAAGTAGAATCATTAGTTAAAGGTTGTTTTGATCTCTTTATAGACTCGAGTTCAAGGAAATGCAAAATATATTCAAAGGTAAAATGAGCAAACAATGGACTTCTATAGCCCTTCTAACCCTTTAGTCTAATGTCAACCCAATCCTAGTTGAGAGATTGGGGCATTGGGTTATTAGGGTATCAGGGACCTTTGATTAGTCTTGAACCCTCACATGCTTGATCCTCGGTTACGGACCAATTTAGACTCAAACACTCATGGCTTCATCCCTTTAGGGTTTTAGTGAAGTAAGTCCCCCTTACACCCATGCAAGCTCGGAGCTAGACTTCTACATTTGGATAAATTACCCAAAACAAGGAAAAGAGAATAATAGAAAGAAATGGGGGAAAACAAAAGACATAACCCTAATCATTCAAATGTTGAAAATGTGTGGCAATTTCTAAGATGATAGTATATTATTTGTGTTGAATCAACCACATTTCATCTAGTCTAAAGTATAAACTATTATAGTATTACCTGCCTCCTTCCTAGTGATTATGTATAATGCTTATGAGTATTCTTTATAATCATACATTATGTCCACATGAGTATTCACTATTATGTGTTATAATCTTTTTATCTGAATTATATTTTCTCTTACTCACTCAATGTAATAATATTTAAAAAATAAGAATATAAATACTCTAGCATTCAAGATGGGCAAATAACAAAATAAATATAATTTCTAAAAACTTAAAATAATAATAATAAATGAAAGATACCGTTTAATACAAATTAGGTAAAGCATAATTATAAACAATTTTAGAAAAATGAAATGCACTTTAAAATGTAGTGCCACTTTACCTACCAATATAAAATGTAATACACCTGTTGAAAAGAAGAAAAGAAAAGATCCATACACCATCCTTCTATTGGAGGGGTCAGCTTTTCTTAATTAACAAAGAGGTGTTGAAGATGTTGGATTCCGGGTCCATTTCTGCAGGAGTGCAATTAGAGAGAAAGAGGACCAAACGCTCGCTTTTCGCTATCTCCTCCCTACAACACACGCATGAGTAGAAGAAGTTACATTTCATCACCCAACTTTAGAAATAAATTATATTCAGCACCCATGTGACCCAAACTCAGTTATTTCAGTATAAAATCCCAACCATCTTCTCATCTATAACATTGTCTCGTTTCCTCCCGCTTTTCAAGCCTTCTGACCAATGCCAAGAAGTTTCTGATCATCATATAAACTAGTCCTTGGAGAATGGTCCTGTTTGAAACTTGTTATTAAATAGCTTCTATTTTGCTTCCTTACTTCCAAGCCATTGTCTTGTTTGTTGAGCTCCTTTGACATAACTAACATTGTTTTCTTGTTTGTCAATATGTGTTCATCTTCATAGTTCATAGTTCATAGTTCATCTTCCTTCCAAGCTATGTCTTATGTTTTGCAACCATAGGTTTAGATAGTTAGAGATAGGCTTCAGAGTTCATCTTGATTTTGTTCATTATTGTTTCTAAAATTGATTGTGTTGGAGTTTTTACAACATTTCAGATTACACTAAGTGATTCTCTTAAGGCTCTCAGTTTTTCTACAATTGATTAGATAAAGCTTTTGCAGATTGATTGAGCTGTGTAGCTTTGAATCTGGATCCCATTGTGTTAACTACTCTGTAGCATTAACTTTATAAAAACCTCTCCAAGATGTAAATCAGGGCTTTTTCTCTTTACTTAGTATCCTCTACTCAAAAAAAAAAAAAACAGCATTAAGGGTTCAAAATGAACCATAGAATCTAGAAATCCATTTGTGACCTTATAATTTCCTTGGGTGTGTTGGTTGTAGTAATGGGTGACTCTGGAAATGAAACCCCAGCTGAATCTGCACCACCAACACCAGGGACTCCAGGTGCACCACTTTTTGGTGTGAGGGTGGATAGAGTTCCCAATGGAAAGAGGACTCTTCTCAATGGTTGCAATTCATGTTTGTCCATCGAATCATGGGTTGAAGAAAGGGTCTTCTCAGACTTGCCTGCTGCATTGCCCTCCGTTTCTCTTGCAAGAAAGGTATGCTACTTGGGTTTTTAGGCATTGCACTACATACTTCATCATTATCTATCTTTTGAGTTTTCATCTCCTTCGTGTTCTTGTTCTAACTCAATTGTATTTGCTCATTTTTTCAGTTGGGTATTCTTATTTGTTGCATGATTGCCCCTAGATTCATTCCCAATGCTGACCCATTTGCAGGCAATCAGCTTAGTGGCTATGTAGCCATGGATTTTGTTGGTTATACGAATGGGAATTTAGTTTATTTTTCTTAAAAGTTGTAAAACATCACATGCAAAAAACGAAATTCATAGCTGGATAGCCACTAGCATCAGTTTAACTTGCAATCTTGTATGAAAATGTCAAGTAAAAAGGTTGATCATTATACTTGTACAGAAGACCTTATTCAATAGTTTGCCGGTTGCTGTTGAGGATAGTGTTGTAAGACTTAAATGCTGGTTTCATGTCAAAACATCGTTCCCACAATCCAATGCCATTATTGTCACCCATCCACACATTATTGCCACTTTGTCGAAATGATCAATCAGTCCCATAAATGAATGATCCTGCATTGAATAACAACCTCTTAATTATGCTGACTATACTTGTAGCTTCACATTTAGTTGCAGTGTGGAGCGTGGGACCAAGTGTTGACATTGATGTCACCATCCTTCTCTTTCTTTCCTCACTTTCTATGCTTTGATTAAAAAACTTACTGTAAGGATTACAAGTGCTTTCAGAAAAATCTAGAAAAGGTCTGATGGTACTCATACCTGTCTTTTTAGTTTCAATATTTCACTCTTGACCTTTATGCTAACAAGAAAATTGTAAGCCAAAATAGATTAAAGTAATGCTTTCTGTACCATTGCAACTAATAGTAGCCACGTAGTTACTTTTTCACTGTTTGCTTGTTTTGTTTGTTTCAAGTAGTGATCATAATGCCTTTTTCAGTGAATGGTTTTGTATCATTCTGTCATCTGATATGGAAGTCTTAATCTATAATGATATCTCATCGGTTAAGAGTCAAAAGTTGATAGTTATCCAAACCATCTTGAATTCCTTGTATCATGCAATTCTTTCTTATTTGTATTTTAACACTGTCTACCATTAATTCTTAGGCTCTAATAATAGATATTACATAGGGATATAAAATTATTTACCATTTACAATTATGTTTTATTGAATTACTGTGTGCTTGGACTTTGAAGGTTGCAGCAGAATTCGTTGGGACCTTCATGCTCATATTCGCTGGGGCTGCAACAGCCATTGTGAATGAAAAAACGGGTGGTTCTGTGACATTGATAGGCCTTGCAGCTACAGGAGGCTTAGCTGTTATGATAATAATATTATCAACTGGTCACATATCTGGAGCTCACC
Organism: Cupressus sempervirens; assembly: GCA_028749045.1. Lineage (NCBI taxonomy): Eukaryota > Viridiplantae > Streptophyta > Pinopsida > Cupressales > Cupressaceae > Cupressus > Cupressus sempervirens. The sequence continues at coordinate 374,236,532 of CM053792.1, read as the reverse complement.
TCAATCCTTCACTCACCATATCATTTGCAGCTCTTCGCCAGTTTCCTTGGATTCAGGTTAGAAACCAAATTCTTCAATTTCTTGTGTTATGGAAGATTTTATATATATCATGTTCAAAGTACAAATCTTTGATACTTTCATTAAGAACTGAGGATAATATAATTTATCCCAACGAAAAAACAATTTTGGATATGCATAAAAGATCATTCTATATGATTTTTTGATCAGGTTCCAGCTTACATTGGAGCACAGATTCTTGCATCCATTTGTGCATCATATGCACTAAAATTAATATTTCATCCATTTTTGAGCGGCGGAGTTACAGTTCCCTCCGGTAGCTACATTCAGAGCTTTGCTTTGGAGTTCATCATCACGTTCAATCTCATGTTCGTTGTCACTGCCGTGGCTACAGACACTCGTGCAGTAAGTATTATGTAGAGATGAAAATTTCACCTTCTGTAATTTAAAATTTAGAATTTTCTTATTTAATAGTATGTTTATCAATAATTTGAATCATTGCGATAGTAGATCATGTAGTTGTTTGAGTTATAGATATGTCTTATGTTTCATGAATAATGGCTTATGTTTCACTTCTGTAAATATTGTGTAAGAGTAAGAGTGCTAAGTGTTTCATTCATTCTCATAAGAAATAGATTAGCAAGAACCAATATTCATAAAAAATAAGTCATTAAATTGTATCTTAATAACAATATCACAATTTAACTTATAAAAAACATCTGTTATCTATCAATTTAAATCATATTTCACTAAAAAAATTATATTATATTATTTGAACGATCATATCCATTGAGAAACTCTTAATTAGTATCAACTACGATTGCTAGATAGACTGAAAAACGTTTGTTTTCAGTAAACTAGTTTACTGGGTTCCGAAGCAGTTTGTTGGGTGGTATCTTATTAATTTATCACAAGTTCCAAGAATCTTCCGCGTTTCTGTTAAGTTTTTCAACTTTTGGCAGTGGTTTATGACATACATGGCAGGTTATGGTCAGATTCTATTTCTATTTTAAAAAATTCATTTTTTTATGATCCATGCTGCAGGTGGGTGAACTGGCAGGAATAGCAGTGGGTGCTACAGTCATGCTCAACATACTTGTTGCAGGGTAAGCTCATAATTTAATCATGAATTGCTATTCAAATTTACAATCTTGATTCCACATTCATATTGGGTTTTGATAAAACTTTCTTGTTGGGTTTTTGGCAGAACAACTTCTGGAGCTTCCATGAATCCTGTTAGAACACTGGGGCCTGCAATTGCAGCACACAACTACAAAGGTGTATGGATATATATTATAGCACCAGTATTGGGAGCATTAACAGGAGCTGCTGCCTACACAGCTGTTCGGCTCAAAGGGGAAGATAACCAAGGAAGGCCTACTAGAAGCTTCAGAAGGTGATCTCATATGTATATGAAGCTTATCATGACATCATTAAAACCCAATAAACTTATCATTGAATAAACTATTAAACACCCATCTCAACTATTCTCATATGTATATTGTAAGAAAAAGTGTGCCACTTTGGGAAAACATCTCATGTTTTCCACCAAATCTGTTATATAAATAAATAGAAGAAACTCCAATACAATTGTCGGTGTCACCCATTTGGCATACAATTTGTGATGTATCGTTGTCTGTCTACATAAATATAAAGTTTACTGATCCTCCTGGGATTTTTTATTGGTATCCGATGTAAAGAAACTATTTCTCTGCATTTTGATTAATATTTTGGTCAAGAAATTTGGTATGAGGCCCTCAAGGCAACTTAGTACATTATAATATGCACTAACATGTGGAGCATGGGCTATTTTTGAATAAGAGAAAAAGTAACCTGGAGGCACGGCGTTATGTAAGGATTTCACTGAATTTAATTGACATTGAGCAAAGCCCAGTGGGCGAGAATCCTTCTCGTGAATCATGTTTTGGTGGAATCAATAATTAAACCCACTTTGCTTCTTTCCTTTTTACAATTATGCTCCTTTTGGATTACATGCTCAAAACATCTCCCACCGACTTGACGTTCCTCTTAGGCAGAGTCTTCCCTCTCAATCCTCCTTTCATTATGGCAAATGCCAATACACCTATCATTGAAAATGACGAGTCATTAATGGCGAGAAAGCGTGTCTCACTTGAAACATATTACAAAAGAATATTAAAAGGATTGGCCAAATTATGAATCAGTTTATTTCCCATCAAAACCAAGATTCCTCATCCATTTTCTCACATCCGTTATTCCATAATCGCTACCCTCTTTATCTTCCCCTTTTTACCCTTACCTCACATTATGCCTCCTCCCGTTCCGACCTCGCAACCTCTTGCTATCGACATGTCCAAGCCTTCTTCCTTCAATTGGTCCCAACTTTCTCCTCTCACTTCTGCTTAACTCTAACTCACCCATCATTTTTTTAATGACATTTTTTATTGAGTGATGTCTAATGTAGATACTCAACTTGATAAGTGCTCAAAGATGGGGGACTAAAAATATGCTCTTCCTTTTTTTTTTTTTTTTGGCCTTCATTAAGGTATTTTGCATGCAAAGCCTTATGCCAAATTATTTGTTGCACAACAAAATTAGCACATGTCAAATGGAAATGCATTTTTGGAGGTACAATTCCCTTTAGTAAGCACCAAATATGGTGATGGCCAAACATTTTGCATTGGAAATCTCTCTCTCTCTCTCTCTCTCTCTCTCTCTCTCTCACACACACACACACACACACACAAATAAGGAGGCTCTACAATCAAATCAATACCTTGAATACTTGACCACTTCAAGGACCACCTAATCTTTCAATATTATAGTGGTTGAACAACTCGCAACACTCCTCCGTAGAACTCCCAATCAATTCAAAATCCTATTGAAACTATTCTCCAAGCTTAACTACTCAAGCTTGGCATTAACTTCCTAAACACTTCCAATTGTTCCAAGACAATCTTGCACGAGCAGAGGACTTCAAAACTCATCTAATCACCCTTTTTCCAATCCATTTAGATTGATCTTCCACATATTTCCCTACTGATTTTGTACTTTACCAGTTTAAAGCCTATTAGGCTTTAGGTCTCAATTAGGCATCTATTTTAGGTTTTTGCGCTCTAAATTGAAAACTTGGAAAATAACCCAATGAAAAAATGGTCATTCAAAGCACCCATTTGGAAGACCTATTAGATTTTGTAGGTCTTGGGTCCTCAACCTTTAGTATAGTACCAAACCCCAATTTGAGCCTATGCAAGCTTAATTAGGCTTGGAATCAATTTTACTACTCACAATCTCCTCAAATGAATTCAATAGAGTTTGATCCTTCTCCCAAGTCTTTTCCTAGCCTCATTACACCTTACTGCATTATTGGATTTTTCTTCACAATCCACTCCTAGAAGAAAATATGTTTGTACACTTCAAGTTCCTAGTCGAGCTATGAACCTCCTTGCCTAGTCATTGATGGAAAAATTCACAAACAACACATTTTGATGAAATTCCAACTACAGTACAAAGTACATTGTCTCTTCTTGTAAAGCACCGATGGTCGTTGAATTTCCATAGTGGCAATTCAAGATAAAGACATTTTTCAGTCCAAAACTTAGAACAACCAGTGAGTTTTTTTATTAAAGGAGGCAGGATGAGGATCCTGAACCTGGGATACAACATAGAACCAAGAGAACTTTTCTTCTCTGGGCCATTACAACCAAGCAACATAAAAGACCATCTATAACAAAAACTACTAGAGACCCACCATAGAGAAAAACTAAATAAAAAACCAAGTAAAGTACTACTAGAATCGAAGTCTAATCTATCAGCTCAAACATTGCTGCTAATCAAAAAAGATAACTAAGTTTTTTTAGAGTATTGGCTATTAACCTGATCCATATTTAACATAACAGTATTTAAATTGTGTCCTGAAATAACAAGCAGGCCTACAGTAACCATTAAAAGAAAGTAACTAAAAGTATTGAATATAAAAATAGACCAAAAGAAAAACTAGGGCCAAGAAAGACTAGGCCCGATTGATGTTCTCCTAGTCCTCAACCAAGTACTTGAGATCCACTGTCCAGTTATGAACATCCTCCGTGCTCTTCATCTCCACATGCACATTGTGCTTCTACATGGCATCTTTCTTGAGTTTTTTGTTTCCCATAACAATGACAAAGATGGCCTTCCTTATCATTTCTTTTTGGATCCTGCATACAATCAAAATGGCCACACTCGACTCAATGTTAGTTATGACATTCTCAAACTTATTGTTAAGAGATAGCACTTTTTCATTTAGGGCCTTGATTTTTTCTTCTAAATCTTTTTTAATCTTTTCAATATTACTATCCTTAGAGGGCATGAGATTGGCCAGAACTTGAATTTGTTCAGCCATTAGGTTGTCAAGGTTGGGTATCAACATTAGGCCCAATAACAACCTCAATATGAGCTTCCTAGGTCTCCTTTTCAACCTCCTCAAACTCTTCACCATCCTCTTTTGCTTCAAATTCCTCCTTACTAGAAATGATATCCACTTTCTCTGGTATTTCTTCATCTTCAGTGTCATAGGCCTCCTCCTCTTGTTTATCCTAAGAATCATCATTGCTAACTTCTTTGTAATTCTTTCTTTTTTAAACCCTCAGCTTTCAAATCTCCTTTCCCCTAAACTTGAATCAATTCAATAACCCTAAGCCTTAGCTTTCTTGTCTCCTTCTTCACCCTTAGACCATTCTAAGTCTTGATTATCCAGCTCAATTATATTTCCTAATGAATTTTTCTTTTCTTTGGAGTACCAACCGGACCAATTTCGGTAGCACATTTTTGCATTTAGCGGGAGTTTTAAACAGCAAGGATTCTTCCAAGGTTTGGGTTTTCCCTTTAGGGTTTTTTTTTTTTTTCTTTGGATTACTGGTTTCACTAGTCACAGTAGGAGGGATATCCTAGTCATTTTCTAACACAATCTCCTCAATAACAACAAAGTTCCTAGGAGGTTGAGGAGGGATCTCTTTACCAGTAAGACACCTACTAAGACCTAGGTGGTGAGAAAACACATGGTGATACAAATCAAAGATCAAGCCCTGATGAATGGGTAGATTATCACCATTTTTAATATTATTAACTAGGGAAGAGTACAAAAAAAGCTAAATCTATCCTCTCACCATGTCTTAACATATTAAGAAGTGGGTAGTGGTAACCATGGTAAGCGGCAAACCACCCTTCTAGGATAAAATAATGCATAACCCATAGGAAAATAATGGCAAAGGGGCTAGGGAGGGATAAACAATCATACCTAACTCTATATGTGAATATTCTTGACTTTTATCTCTATAAAATGGTGTTTATATGTTACTAGCTTATATATACCTCTATATATATTACGCCGAGAGTAATCGTTCTCGAGGTGCCTATTTTTATTTAATCCCAAAGTTATTTTAATCGAAGTTGGGATTAATGAAAATAAAAATAGGCACCTCGAGAACGATTACTCTCGGCGTAATATATATATAGGTATATATAAGCTAGTGGCAGTCGCGGCGCAATAGGAAAAATATTTACTTTTTATTTTTTATTTTGATAAGGTTACTATAAAATTATTAATTAATTTTTAATTAGAGTTGTATGAAGTTACTATAAAATTATGCTTCAAAATATTTTTAAAAATTTAATATAAGGAGTTTAATATAGATTAAAAATATATTTTTTATTTTTGGGATATTGTAATGTAAAATGTTATAGTCATACATAGATATATGGTTAGGGACAAAGTTACCATTATAGTTAATGTTAACCTTAGGGATAGAATTAGGGTTAGGGTTAGCATTAGAGTTAGGGTTGGAGTTAGGGTTAGGGTTTGAGCTATGGTTAAGGTTAGGGATAGAGTTATGGTTATGGCTATTGTTAGAGTTATGGTTATGGTTTAGATTAGAGTTATGTTTATGGCTAAGGTTAGGGTTAATGTTATGGTCATGGTTAAGGTTAGGGTTAGAGTTATGGTTATGGTTATGATTAGGGTTAGTGTTAGGGTTATAGTAAGGCTAACGTTAGGGTTAGGGTTAAGGTTTGAGTCAAGGTTAAGGTTAGAGTTTAAAGGGTTAGGGTTTGAGTTAGGATCAAAATTAAGGTTAGGGTTAAGGTTAGAGTCCAATTATGGTAGAGTCAAAGCCAAAGTTAGAGTTATGCTCATGGTTAAGGCTAGGGTTAGACTTATGCTTATAGTTAGGGTTAGGGATAGGGTTAGAATCTAATTATGGTAGAGTTAGAATTAGGGTTAGAGTTAGGGGTAGAGTTATGCTTATGGTTAATGTTAGGTTTAGAGTAATGCTCATGGTTAAGGTTAGGGTTAGAGTCATCATTATGGTTATGGTTAGGGTTATAGTGGGGATAGGGTTAGGGTTAGGGTTTGAGTCAAATATATCTTTTAATTTAATATAAGGAATTTAATTTAGATTAAAAAAAAAATTTTGGGATATTGTAATGTAAAATGTTATAGTCATACGTAGATATATGGTTAGGGACAAAGTTAACATTACAGTTAATGTTAACCTTAGTGATAGAATTAGGGTTAGGGTTGGAGTTAGGGTTAGGGTTTGAGCTATGGTTAAGGTCAAGGATAGAATTATGGTAATGGTTATCATTAGAGTTATGGTTAAGGTTCAGATTAGAGTTATGTTTATGGTTAAGGTTAGGGTTAGAGTTATGGTCATGGTTAAGGTTAGGGTTAGAGTTATGGTTATGGTTATGATTAGGGTAAGGGTTATAGTAAGGCTAGGGTTAGGGTTAGGGTTAAGGTTTGAATCAAGGTTAAGGTTAGAGTTAGGGTTAGGGTTTGAGTTAGGATCAATATTAAGGTTAGGGTTAGGGTTAGTGTCCAATTATGGTAGAGTCAGATCTAGAGTTAGAGTTATGCTTATGGTTAAGGCTAGGGTTAGAGTTATGCTTATAGTTAGGGTTAGGGATAGGATTAGAGTCAAATTATGGTAGATTTAGAATTAGGGTTAGAGTTAGGTGTAGAGTTATGTTTATGGTTAAGGTTAGGGTTAGAGTAATGCTCATGGTTAAGGTTAGGGTTACGGTTAAGGTTTGAGTCAAATATTATTTTAAATTTAATATAAGGAGTTTAATTTAGATAAAAATATATATTTTATTTTTGGGATATTGTAATGTAAAATGTTATAGTCATATGTAGATATATGGTTAGGGACAAAGTTAGGGTAAGGGTTTGAGCTAGGGTTAAGGTTAGGGTTAGGGTTAGATTCTAATTATGGTAGAGTTAGATTTATGGTTAGAGTTAGGGGTAGGGTTAAGGTTAGTGTTAGGATTAGAATTAGGGTTAAGATTAGGATTAGAGTTAGGGTTAGGATTAGGGTTATAGATAGGGTTAGGGTTAGGGTTAGGGTAAGGTTCTGGGTTAGGGTTAGGGCTAGGGTCAGGTTTAGGGTTAGAGTATGAGTTAGGGTTAGAGTTAGAGTTAGGGTTAGGGTTATAGTTTGAGTTAGGGGTAGACAGAGCATTATAATTTGGGTTAGGATTAGGGTTAGGTTTAGGGTTTGAGTTTGAGTTATGGTTAGAGTTAGGGTTAGAGCTAGAGCTAGAGTTAGAGTTAGGGTTAGAATTAGGGTTAGGTTTAGGGTTTGAGTTACCAACAGAGTTAATTTTACAGTAGGGTTAATGTTAGAGTTAGGGTTAGGGTTAGATTTTTGAGTCAAGGTTAGGGTTAGAGTTAGGGTTAGGGTTAAAATTAAAATCCAATTATGGTAGATTTAGATTTATAGTTAGAGTTATGGGTAGGGGTAGGGTTACGCTTACAGTTAGGGATAGAGTTAGATTTAGGGTTAGGGTTAGGTTTATATTTAGAGTTAGGGTTATATATAGAGAGAGTTATATCAATGTTAAGGTTAGGGTAAGGGGATTGAGTCAGGGTTAAGGTTAGAGTTAGGGTTAGGGTTAGGGTTTCAGTCAGGATTAAAGTTAGGGTTAGGGTTAGAGTCTAATTATGGTAGAGTTAGATTTACAGAAAGAGTTAGATTTAGGGTTAGAGTTAGGGGTAGGGTTAGGGTTAGAGATAGGGGTAGACAAAGGGTTAGGCTTAGGCTTAGGGTTAGGGTTAGGGTCAAGGTTAGGGTTAGGTTTAGGGTTAGAATATGAGTTAGGGTTAGAGTTTGAGTTATAGTTAGGGCTATAGTTTGAGTTAGGGGTAGACAGAGTATTAGAATCCTGCTACGATTAGGGTTAGGTTTTGGGTTACGGTTATGGTTACGGTTAAGGTTAGAGTTAGGTTTAGGGTTACAGTTATAGTTAGGGTTAAAGTCCAATTATGGTAGAGTTAGATTAGAGTTTAGAATATCAATAGGGATATGTTTTAGTGCTATAATTATAGTTTAATGTTGGATTATAGTTAGATTGTACATCATTGTTGGGGCTAGGGCTAAGGTAGGGGTTGTTGTTAGGGTTAACTAAGGATGACAATTAGGATGGTTTATCTTTTCAAGTAGAAAAAAAAACTCATATTGATTCAAAAACAAAGAAATTATACTTCGAAAATATTTTTCTATGTCATAATAGATTCATTTATTTTAATTATTGTATTAGTTAATTAGTTGTTTGATGTTTCAAAGTAAACATGGCTTATTTTATTTAAATTTAAATAATATTATTGTTTTGAATTGAATTTAGGTTAATTGTTAATGATCATATTTATATTTCTAATATTAAATCCAATTTGATCAAAGACCAAATATATTTTTGGTATTTTTGTAAATGAACTTGCTTAACACTTCCCTATTTCAAAGTTAATAAAATATCATTTCTATTGTCTTAGATTTGAGAGTAAGTATATTAAATAAGTAATAATAAATGAACATTATGACTAATATATTTCTAAAATAAAAATATATTACTTAAAAACTTGTTTACTTTAAATGAATAAAGTACTCATTTACTTGTAAATTTTAAAAATAGAAATTAATCTACATATATATAAAATATTTATTCTTTTTCCTATTTGCATACAAATTAATTAAAATCTAAGCTTTAAACTACATAAATATTTTTAAAATATATATCCATCAATAAATAGTTTAGAATAAAGTAAAATCTAAAAATTAGACACATATAGAATCTTTTTAATTTCTATATACATGTTTTTCTAATTTATTTCTACAAACATGCAACTGATATTTCTATTATCCATTTTTTTCCATTCTAAAAAAATCTAGATGTAAATAGAATTTTTTTAGATGCATGCAATCTTTCTAATTTTTTCTACATACATATATTAACATTTCTATTTTATATTTTGTTTTTAAATTATGGTTATTTCAATCAAAATATGTAGATGTAAATAGAATTCTTTTCAAAAAAATTTATTTAAATTTAAATAATATTATTGTTTTGAACTGAATTTAGCTTAATTGTTAATGATCATATTTATATTTCTAATATTAACTCCAATTTGATCAAAGACCAAATATATTTTTGGTATTTTTGTAAACGAACTTGCTTAACACTTCCCTATTTCAAAGTTAATAAAATATCATTTCTATTGTCTTAGATTTGAGAGTAAGTATATTAAATAAGTAATAATAAATGAACATTATGATTAATATATTTCTAAAATAAAAATATATTACTTAAAAACTTGTTTACTTTAAATGAATAAAGTACTCATTTACTTGTAAATTTTAAAAATAGAAATTAATCTACATATATATAAAATATTTATTCTTTTTCCTATTTGCATACAAATTAACTAAAATCTAAACTTTAAACTACATAAATATTTTTTAAATATATATCCATCAATAATTAGTTTAGAATAAAGTAAAATCTAAAAATTAGACACATATAGAATCTTTTTAATTTATAGATACATGTTTTTCTAATTTATTTCTACAAACATGCAACTGATATTTCTATTATCCATTTTTTTCCATTGTAAAAAAATCTAGATGTAAATAGAATTTTAGATGCATGCAATCTTTCTAATTTTTTCTACATACATATATTAACATTTCTATTTTATATTTTGTTTTTACATTATGGTTATTTCAATCAAAATATCTAGATGTAAATAGAATTCTTTTCAAAAAATCTAGATGTATATAGAATTCTTTTAATTTTTTACATACATAAAATCTTTCTAATTTTTTTCTACATACATAAAAGAATAATTTCTATTTTCCCCATTTTATCTAAGGAACTGAGTAATGTCACCAATTCCTTGCTCAATGACCTCTGAGCCTCCCTTACCAATAGCTTCGAACCCTGCATCCCAAAAAAAATTATTTCCACGAATGTGAGAATGATTACTCTCGGCGTAATATATAGACGTCTCTTCACATTCCACGAAATTCCACGAATATTTTCAAAAAACTGGAGATTGGCCATTAGGCTGATAATCTACATTCCAATGCACCCATTAAATACACAATACACTGTTTGTTGTGGAGGAGAGCCAACCAAATTGAAATTAATTAAAATTGAAATCTAAATCAAAGTAGAATATTATAATTAATTTTGAATTTCAATTTACATCTACATCTAAATCTAAATGAAAATGTAAATAAAAAATAGAAATCTCACCTACAAAAATGTTACTCCAAAACTTCAATTTACTCCTATTCAAAAACTCCAATCTAATCCTCCAATAACCTCCACCTCTTCCTTCCTGCAAAAACATAAAATGAAAATGAAATGAGGAGCCTTGGTTTTATAACTTCTGAGAGGCTCCTCATATCCCCCAACAGACGTCTCTTTACATTCCACGAATTTGTTTCAAATTCCCCCACTCCCCGCAAAAAATAAGCATGAATGTGCATGCAAAATTATATTTAACAAAAAAAATATCATATTATAATTATTTCGCCCCTATTTTTTCGGGCCCTATTTTTTCGGGTCCTACTTTTTCGGGCCCTACTTTTTCGGCCTCCATTTGGCTTCCTATTATTTCGGCCAGCTATTATTTCGAGAATTCTTTTTTAATATTTAATTTGGAACTTTGTAACTGCTCCCAAATCTTTTTTATTGACAAGGAATCTTGGCATATTCCCGTGCTACCATTGTATAGAACGCCTCTCGGCGTAATTAAGAAAATATCATAAAAAATAGTAAGAGTTATTGAAACGTTAGTTTTCTGAAATAATTTTATTTCTTTAGTAATTGGATACTAACTAGTATAAAACATGTATTTAACAAATATTTCCAATTGGAAAAGTCTAAGACCATGTATAACTTAGCTAGAATAAGTTTATCAAGATCATATTTTTGAACAAAATTGAATTTTAGATAGAAATACTCAAATTCAGTCGTTCTAATAAGTCAGCCTAAAAGGTGACATAGCTTTGTACTTTTACCCAAATGAAAAATTTGTTTAAACTATATAGAATCAAGTGTCGAACAATAATATGTAATTTATTTTGAATTTTGTTAAATATATCAAAGTTATTAAAAAAAGGTAGGCATGTGTCAGTGAAAACTATCAACACATTGGTAAAAATAATTAAAGTTTACTATGCTAATATTGTCCAAAATAGGGTAAACTTTAAGAAACCCCCCTCTAGAAAAAGATACAAATTATTGGCGAATCTTTCATTATTTTGAAAACCCAAATTATTTTTATTGGTGAATCTCTCATTTTTTTTATTTTAAATATTGTTTACATTGGCGATTATTTTAGAATCATAATTTTTTAGTAGAAAATATTGGCGAATCTCAATAATAATAGGAAGTTCACTAGTCATTGTGGAATATTACAAATCAAAATTGAACATGTGTTATCTCACAGAAATTATGAGGATAATTACATTATATTTTAATTCAATAGTGAAAACTAAATATTGGTAATATATCCCTAAAGTAACTAATAATTATGACAATTATTGGTGAATTAATTTTAATTTCTTCAATAATATATTATATTTAGGTAAATCAAATCTAATCATGTATTGAATATTGTGGTGAATCTTTGAGTTTAAATTTTTTAATAAAATAAATTATTGAGCGATTTTCAATATTTTAGAACTAAATTTAATAAAAATGTGGTGATTTAGATTTCATTAAATCTTAAATTATTAGCCAAATTACTAGCAAAGGATTTTTGAAATTCACAAAATTATGAATATTCACCACTAAAAAATACCCTAGTCCAAAAATAGAAAAATTTAAATGGTTAGAAATCTAAGAAAAAGTGTGAGATTATGGTGGTGATTTTATAGATACCTACTTCACCATTTGCAAAAAAAATGCAGGCAGAGATGAAAATTCATCTTAGAAGATGAAAAAATATCTAAAGGAACAAAAATGGAGGGAAAATGAGCTCCCTTGGCATATGGCTCATTTCCCTAGGCTCTTACCAAGAAAAAACCTTATCAATTTTTTAATTTTCAAATAACACAATCAGATTAGTATGATATATAAAACTTGATTAGGTTATGAAGATTAGACAGTTAAATGCTTTGAAACTTACCATGAATAAAAAAGACATATATAATTAAATATTTACGTTATATGTATGTATATATTTATTTATGTATAGATAAATTTATATACATTACATACATACATACATATACACATGCATGCATGCCTCTCCTCACTATCTCTTGATCTCTAACCACTAACCACTAACACACATCTCTCTCTCTCTCTCTCTCTCTCTCTCTCTCTCCCCCCCCCCCCCCCCCCCAACCCCCCTCTCTCTAACCCCTAACCTTATCTCTCCCTCATAGTTCTACATAATCTGATCTGGTTTTGGGAGACCTAAAGCCATAGCTTTTAGTTCATCAAAACCCAATTAGGTTACAAGAAAATATGGGCATTACATAAATAGGTAAATTTAGAACCCTGTCAGGTTATGTAAATCATTATCCTCACTCTCTCTTCCTAACCTTTAACCTCTCTCTCTCTCTCTCTCTCTCTCTCTCTCTCTCTCTCTCTCTCTCTCTCTCTCTCTCTCTGGTTCTGAGTTCTACATAACCTAATTGGGTATTGTAGAAATAAATCCATTACTTTTAGATCTTCAAAACCCAATCAAGTTATGAAATAATATAGACATCAGATTTAGATCTTAAAAACTTATCGGTTTATTGGGAAATCTTAATATATAAAGTTCCCAACAACCTAAACACTATCATTTTTTTATTCTTCAAGGTCCCACTAATGTATCACATTCATTTTTGTAATAGGTCTATGTTATTTTGTCACATTTTCTTGGAATTGATTGATTGTCTTTTTTTGGGTGTCTTCATGCTATTATATTATTTTAACTTGGCATTCTAGCAAAACCATTGATTTGTCTTGATTTTCAATTTTGTTTTGGACTTAAATTTATAAAATAATGGTGCAAATTTGTTGTTCATTTTGTATTTGATTATGTATTTTGATCATGATATTGTTTGTAAGACAATATACAATCTACAATGGCAAAGAATAAGAGAGGAATGATTAAAAAACAACATGCAACAAAGGAACAACAACGAGAGCATATGAGGAGATTATATATAGGTGCATCATCAAATGCACATAATGTACAAGTGATGGAAATGTAACAATTCAAATTGACATGATGAATGCACCTAATGTGAAAAATGAAATTCAAGACCATGTGCAATTTGATATTAATTTGAAAAATGCACCTAATTAAATAAAACAAAAAAGTTTGAAAAATGCCAATTTAAATAATTTTTACAAATACACCTAATTCAAATAATGCACCTAATGCATCATTGAACAGTTCTATGTGATAAATGCAAGTAATAAAAATGATGAGCATGCACCTATGTTAAGACCTCCTAGAATAATTTGAAGAAAAGCAAACTTTTTAATTGACATTGATGAAAATATTTTGAGGCCAATGCATGATAAAATGTCTAAAATAATTTATAGAACAAATGTTAAAAATATTTGGACTAACTATTTAGTGGAAGATGCCAAGTTGTTGAAATGGTTAAAAATCATAAATTTAGAGAGATGGTGAGAATTTTGGGCTTTAAAACATATGAAAACGGTATTGAAAGAACAATTGTGAGAAATAACTTTGATGCATACCAAGTCATTGGTTCAAAATCATGCACAAAAGATGTTGATGTTACTCAGTGTGAGCGCGCATCAACCATAATGGTAAAGGAAATGATAAAATATCATATATAATAATAACAACAAGTAAGTCAATAAGGATAAACTTAGAATAACATTACACAAATACTTAGAGAGACGAGAGAAAGTAGAGGATCCTAAAAATAATTTTCTTTGGTCATTCTTGGGTAGACTCCCATGCAAGGATAAGGTTGTTGTCAATGCATTAAGAAAATTAATTGAAAAGTTTGGGCATGACAACACAAGGGTTTCACCAAAAAAAAAGATGTTGTCAAAAGGAGAATTGGAATTAGAAACTGTAAGCCACACACAAAATATTATTTGGATATGACTCAAACACAATTTAATGAAATGTTTCTTCAAAGCTTTCCTCAAATGAAAACCAACCAAAGAATTTTTGGGATGACAAAACCATTATATTTTAAGGTAAATCATACATACACTACATGTTGTTGTGGGTTCCATACTGAGGTTTGTATGCATTATTATAATTATTCTTATATATGTTTACTTTGTACACTAACAATGTTTTGCACAAATGTGGTTTACAAGTACCTCCCAAGTCACCGATAGAATTCATTGCCAATATACTATGTAAATGAGATGGTGAGAGCATTTATTATAAGATAATGTGTTTGAAAGATTTTTTTCCCTAAATGTGGTGATTTACAATAGTTGCATAGATGCGTAGATATCTAGATAACTCACATGAAATTGGTAAGAAACTAGTTTCTATTGGACAATATAAGTCAGTTGCTTATGGTGTTAATGATGGAAAATAATTAAAGAGGTGTGAGTTAGTCAAAAAGGATTTATGCATAGCTAATTTTATTATATATAAAGAATCAAGATAAATTAGTTTATGAGTACATAAATTATACACAAAGAGTTATATCGTTAGATGAGAAATTCAAGTTGTGTAAGGATACTCTTCCTCTACATACTATTGTTTCTATTGCTGACTTTTCTAGAAATTATACGCTAAAACCTCAAAATAAAGTGCAAAAAATGTACTACCACTCTACATAAGCATCAATTTCTAGACACAACATTCATTCATGCACATGATAGCATAGAGGAGGACACAAAAGTTTTGATTAAGTAAAAATAGGTTTTAAGGACCCAAAACGTTATTACAAAAGGACAATCTCAGAAAAGATAGCTCATTTAGGAACAAAAACAAAACAAACCTCCAAAAAGAAACACAAGAGGTCACAGACAAAACTGCTGAAAAAAAAAAGCAAAGAAACAACACAAGGAAAGCAAAAGGATAGCATAAAATACAAAAAATAACTAGCTACGTGGCCTTAATTAGGTCCAGAGCTTGATCAGCTAACATCTGCATTTTTTTCGCCATAGCCTTCACCTCATCCTTCTTGGTTGTATCATCAATCTTTTTAGAATGGGCCCTAGTGCGTTTGTTGAGAGCTTGGCTATCAAACACTGGAGGAGAGCCCTGGCCTTTATCCATGTCTAGTTTCTTCAATAGGGTAGACACATTGTCATCCATTTTCTTAATTAACTTCTCAAGGTTGCACATCTTGGCTTCCATCATAGTAACCTTCTCCTAATTCACATTGAAGTCTCTGTCAATAGCCCTATTCTTAGCCTCCAGTTGCAGAATCTTGGAGGACACAAAAGTTATAAGAGAGTATCACTTCCATATTAGTAATGATCGAACTCATTCATTAAAATTTGTGAAAGGATATTTTTGATTTTTCTATAACAATGTAAGTGGAAGAGATGTAAGATACAATCAACACACAATATGCTCATATCATTGCATAGCAGAATTCAAGAATGAAAGGATTTTCTACTGGTTGACTAGGATGCATGTGACAAGTGGTGTGCAACATTTTTGAAATGTCACTGAGGTAGGGCATGGAAAGGGAGAACATGATAGTGTGGGAGCATGTGTAAAAAGAGATCTTAGTAGAGAGTAATAAATTACAAAGGTGATGCAATGTCAGTAGATGCAGAAATAATCATGTAATGGCATAACTCTTTATTTATGCATTTTTCATGGGATGAATATGAATCAAAAGAGTGGATTGACCAATGGTCTTGTAGATCTTTGCAACCACTTGATTCATATCAGCTCCCTAAACCACTACTATTGAACTTGATTGAATCATGAACAAATTTTGACCATGTATCTGACCTAGTTAAACTGGGTGATTTATCAATTTAATACTTGGTTTAAATGAATTTTACATTCATTTTATTACAATATCCATTGATTTGGTGTTAAATTATCATTCCATATAATGTAGGTCATGTATATGCAGTTATTGCAGATGAGAATAATGAAGAAGGAACATATTAGTTTTTGTGTCATTTTATTGAGGCCAAGACAAAATTGACAACCATAGACACTAATGTGGAGGATATTGAGTACCCAATATGATCCACTATTGGCATGTGACTTAGAAGGTAGAGTTTTTGTGTCCAGTTGCATTGAGACCTCTTAAAGTCATTTTATCATGTTTAATGTGTCAATATTGACATTAAATTTTAATGTTATATCTAAAAAGGAAAAGTGATTGCACCTACATAATAGTTAGACTGTCATAAAGATAAGATTATTATAAGTTTAATATAAGATATTAGATCATGTCAACATTTACAATACTATTCACCCACAACACCTAATGCTACTATACCTACATCTAGAAAATATGAAAATAACAATTAGTATTTTGACAAGTCATTGCAAATCACAACTATTTAGATTAACATTATAATTTTGCTAGTATTAGTATAGAAAAAAATGAACAAAGATAATAGTAAAAATAGATGAAAAAAAAACTCATATTTTAAAAACAATATTCAAATGGGTCTTTAATCACTTTATTGAATGTAGCCCACAAGTATCAAATACAATCTCAAAAAATTTAACACTACTAAGGCACCTTACCATGCTATCATAAAATTATATATACATTCTTTAAAAAAGGTTAACTAAAATGTGTACCAAAATTTTGTAATTATCATAGAAATAAACATAACCATCTCAACAACTTAGAAGCCACTAATGTACAATAAATTATAATAACTTCTAGCATGTCATTAAAATTATCTTTATTTGTGACATGGTGGAAACAATAAGAGACTTAAAATAATCTATAACACTTATAGCTTGACTTCAAATTAAATTTTAAAATCTTTCATTTCAAATGTAATTTCTTATAATTCTTTTATTTTTTCTTATAATTTATCTAACATTATACAAAAATTTATTATTTCATAAACTTTCTTATACATATCTATAGTTACTCACTTTCAAGTATAAAATGAACTTTGAGTTGTGCTAAAAATATATCAAAAATTGAAAAAGAAAGGTGATAAAAAAATAAAAAATAATATGTGTACTTAACATAGCAATAAGGTGGGGGTGCTTTTCTTGCCACTTGGTTCCCTTACTCTGGCTTTCTTTGGAGGTGAAAGCTCCTATGGAGGTGGACACAAGTTCGATAGAGGAGGATTGTTGTTGCAGGAGGAATCTTAGTTGCTTTGGAAGGTTCCTCTTTTCATATTGTCTTTTGGTGGCTGGTTGTGTCCAGGTGAGTTTTCTTCTACGGGGAAGTTATCTGGGTTATGCCCAAAGTGTTATGATGCAGCTGCTCCATTTCTTGTTTTTTATCTTTTGTTGTGGTTTGTTCTGCTGGAAGGAGATGTTCATTCTCAAATCCCTTCGGGGGGAGGCCTTTGCGGGGCTGTCCCCTGGCTTCTGTGGTGGTTCTTCCTGACCTTTGGATTTTGTTCCTTGAATCTGCACTCCTCTTTCATACTTCCTTTTGAGGTGGAAGTTCTTTTAGAGGTGGAGGCTCAGCCTATAGAGGTGGCAAGAAGCTGGTTGGAAGAGGTGGGCTGGAGATTTGGAGGTTTGGATGGCCACTGCTGGAGATTTTCTTTAAAGCCTATGATCATTGATCGTATTTTTTTTTGTTGGGCTGGCTATGAACAGGTGGTGAGGGGAGTGTTCCTCTCTCCTTCCTCTTCATTAAAGGTTGGGGGAGCCTTTCAAAACCCTTTTGGGCTTGTCCATATCTAGAGAGTCGTGTGTATGCCAGTGATCTCTAACTTTCTCATCCATTGTCTGGCAAGTTGTATCAGTGTGAAAGGTGGGTTTCTTTCCTCCTGGCCCTGCATGCTGCTCTAGCTTTATCTTCCTATCTTTGTGCAGCTATTTCAGTGGTTAGCTTGTTTGTTGGCCCTGGATGCTACCCGGGTGAGCAGGTTGTTAGTGGTTGTTTCTCTATGCTGAGCTGGTAATAGTTTGGGGTCTTTGGCTCCTTTATTACCTCTGTTTGCAGTCTGTTCTGTGGATGTTCTTCTTCTCTTGGCTGCTGTTCTTTTCTTCTGGATTTGGGAATTTGTCCCTATCCTAGGAAGCGTCCCATCTTGCGGGTTCTGGATCCCCCCCAAAATCCATTTGTATGGGGTTTCAGGTCCTCTCAAAACCTATTTTCCTAATCAAAAACATATCAAGATACGGTAAAGAACTTATGCTAATCCTTTTGGTCCCTAAAGTACATGCAACAACATTATGGGAAATTCAATAATCACACTTATATTTTAGATAATTAATTAATTAATTGAATTATCTAGAGTTGTTGCAAACTCTTAGGATCTTATTGCTATTTGGGATTGAGGCTATTTCTCTTAAGAAATGAGTACATTATTTTTATTATTGTTTTGCAAAATCTATTATTTACAATTTTAAAATTATACAAAGATAGCTTGAGACATACATGGAAGGCTACTTAGAATTAATATAAGACCAAAATACTATTTCAGCATAGCTCCTTCGAAAAATATCTCTTTCTATCAATAAAAAAAATATAGCTCCTTCAAGAAAAAATCTATCAAGGAAAAATAAATTTAGTTTTGTAAAGGAATATCATCATTTATATCTAAATAAACAATAAAATAATTTCTATACAAGTACATTACAATTTGTCTAGCTGTTAAATATATAGTTTATGGAATAATATTTTAGTCGCTTACTTTTATGAAAAATAAGATCAATAATTTTTTGGTTGGTAATGAAGTTGAATGATTTTGAATGAACTCATTAGAGATCAAGTCTTGTTGAATGTGAAGCTCCCTAATATCTTAAACAACTTTGATAGAACATATATCTTTAAATTCTTATCCTGTTTTCTAACAGTTTTATATCTTAAATTCACTATTATAAACCAATCTCTCCTTACAAAGTTGATATATAGAATAAGTGGAACTTATCTTGATAAGTAGTAGATAATTTCCATAGCGAATTAAATTGTGATATTAATATTAGAATTTAACTGTGTGATTTTGAGTCAAACTCATTTACCCATGTTTCATAAGTAGTGATTCAACATGAATCCATCTTTCATGATTATATGATTTCCTATAATATTTCTTTCCAATTGTTAAAAATACCATCAGCAAGCTTGAGTAAAACCTTTAAAAAGTGATTTGTCGAATAAAAAATATGATGAGGTAGCAAAAACAAGTGAATCAGACAACCAAACCTTACTTATAAATAAATAAAAGACCATTTCACACTTAAAAAAACAGAAATCCTTTTTGCATTCCATATAACTCCTACATCTGGCAACTTAAATCCTCTCTGAGACCTTTTTTACTCAACAAAAAAACATTATTGTAAAAGCGATGTAATAAACAAGGGGAAACCGCCATGGCAGTCGCATGTTCTAATCTCGAAAGAATAAAAAAGACAAATAGAAACCTTCAAATCGGAGTTATCACCAAGTCCAGATCAATGCAATGATATTTTACATACTTTGATAGCAACATGTAACCACTCTTGTATTCAAAACAATTTCCATGAGAGGACACTTCATCTTTTCTTTTTCTTTATACATTACTTACATTTGTCTCTTCGCTGTTTCCTGATCTCTTTGTTTATTTATATTGCTTTTATTGCCTACCCACTAATTACTTATTAGAAGAAAATCCTCAATCTTCTATATATAATTTGGTTCTTAATCAAAGATAGAACCAAATTTGATTTTGAGAAAAAAGATTTCTTGGTTTCCCTGAAGTCTAAGTTCTTAAACAATGGGTAGGAAGTCTTCAGGCTTTGTTATGCAAAGAGAATTGGTTATCAAGGTAGGAAATGGGAAACACTATAGGAAACTAAATAAGGGTGAAAAGACTTCAGAAACAATGGAGGATAACAAAAGTCTTACAAGGAAATTTGGAGCATCCAAGCTTCCATTGGGTTTACCTGGAACGTCTTTGATGAGAAGAGTGAGAGATTCGTACGTCAGTTTCATGAGGACTGCATCAAACTTGAGCATCACTGGCCATGGCGATAACCACAGTGGTATTGCTGCCATGCAGAAGGAGTATGTGGAATATTTGAAAATAGCTGTGGCTAAAGGAGGTCCTGATTTTCTCCTCAAGATCCAAGGATGAATTTCTTTTCATGTACAAGGAATTGGGTTCAGTTGAATTCAAGTACACTTTTTTAAAGAAAATTTATGTTATCTTATATAATTTTTCTTTCGGTTGTAAATAGATCAAATTCTATGATAGATTATTTAATATAAGAGAAAACAAGCAATAGAAGTTGTATACGTATTGTATGATTGATAGATAGATAGTGCTTACGTGATTATCATGCATATATTTATGATATTCTTTATCTGTCTAATATAGTCTATGGTTAGAGTTGTTTATTTCTGAATTTGATTGTGTAAATTGTTTTAATAAATCCAAATTTGAAATCGCACTAAATTGGTCACCAGAATGATAGAAAACTGTCAATCTTAATTAGCTCAGTAATTAGCTACATCTAAGTTATATTATATTGATCTTGACCAGAAAAACTAACCTATTGTAAACTAAAAATTGAGTATAAGATCTAATAGCTTGGGAAAAGAATTCTTATCATCTGGGAAATGCATGGATTTTTAAAGTAGTCCAGTTCTATTCATTAAGAAAATTTGTCAAACTTTAATTTACTGGCCAAATTTGAACCAAATTTATAATCTATAATGCAATACAAGATATAAAAGTTGGATTTGTATTATATTATATTTATTTCTTTCTGAATCTTATATGGAAAATATATCTTTGGATTTGTATTATATTATATTTATTTCTTTCTGAATCTTATATGGAAAATATATCTTTGATATTGCTTATCTGTCAAAAGTGAACTTATGGTAATTGTTGCTTGTTTTTAATTTTGATTGTATAATTTTTTGAACTCAATGTTTCAGATGATACTACATATTTGATCATCAGAATATTAAAAAATTTAACAAATAAAATAAAACAATTATAATTTCATAAATGATTGAAATTTAATGATACATAAAATTTGAATAATGTAGATTGATGGTACATAAGAAAACAAACAATAGATAACAATTATTCAATTAATTGCAAGTAATAACAGATTTATTAGCAAATTTCCATATGGAAAATGGAAGGATTATTAAAGTAGTAAAAGATCTTTAGATTAAGAATATCCGGGTGTTTTTATTTTTATTTGCCAAATCTGAGCTTACTCGGGTAATTACGGGGCTCTCAATGATCAAAATAATAAATGATTAATTTTTTAAAACAAATTTTATTATTATTTTCGTCAAATATGCATCCAGTATGTCGTACACGATCATTGTGAAATTGATCTATTTTGAATAATGGTATTTTTATTAAAATAAACTTTATATTTCTGCATATGAAAGGTGAGAGTGAATATATTATTTTTTAACATTAAACCAAAAGTTTTAATGGTCTCTTTTACATATTTTTTAAGTTTAGAAAAAAAATTGTTAATATGTTAGATTAAATTTAAAAATAGATAATTAAAATAAAAGAAGTAAAAAATGTATAAATATAAATATTTGAACTATAATATGTAAATCTAAAAATAAGTTATTGAAAGAGAAGGAATAACGAAATGTGTATATTATTATGTTAAGTGGCGTTGTTTCTCATATTGATTGTGTAATGAAGAGCAATGTAATATGCTTTCTTAAATATTTATGTAAATTTAGGATTTATAAATATTTTACTGTTTCCACTTAGATCAAATATAATTTTATTTGATATAGATTATGAAACTAGTGGTCTAGGGCATGTGTCTTTAAATATTATAACCTAGACCAACTAATTTGAATACTTTGATCTGCAAAATTTGAAGCTTGTAGATGGATGGAATGTAAAATGCATTTATGGGTAAAAGTTAATGTGAATCGATGAAGGGGTGTTTTGATAGCTTTGACAACCAACATTTGACCTAGATTAAGCCCCAGATCATCATGTATGAAATTCAAGACAAAGCTAAAGAAAGGTCAAATTAAGAGCAAGTTAAGTTCAAGGAAAAAAGTAAAGTGTTCATTTTTTTCCTTTACATTTT